>OX235272.1:25669403-25726694 GCA_944472155.2 Trichobilharzia szidati | reverse complement strand
AGTGATCTTAGTTGTCTGTAGTCGTTACGAAAGTATGTCTGTCGTTTCAACAAAACTTATGTTTCCTCTTAGAAATAAATTTGCATAATTCTGTAACGAGGGCGTTTGAATCTCTCAAGATATCTTGCAAAAACCAGTGATTCCTTGGGATCGGTGAGTAGTGTTCATTCGCAAAGAATTCATTATGATGATAAATATATTGAGGACGAATAGGTCAAAGTTTCAATTAGGGAGTGTGAATATTCATACTCAGAAGAAGGTATTACTCAACCAGCTTTTGACTAATTTTCGTCCCTACTAACTGACGAGGACTATGGGTTCATACAGTTACTTCCTTTGATCTACTTGAACAACATCAAAAAGTAATAAATCAAGCAGGATACCGTGAATCTATTATATTTCGTTGGTTCTTTTAAACGTTAAACAGTCTTTTAGAATTTGTATGTTATTATACAAAACATTCAGATGTATCAGTTATTGGCAATAAGGTTAGTGAACACTAATATCTCTTGATTAGATAGCATAATGGAAGGGATGTTTTACTATTTAGCTTGCTAGTAGGCACAGGAATAATTAAAGAGTATTCTAGAATCAGCAGTAAATTTTTTCAGGTGAATTGTAGTGCAAACTGAAGTCACACATTCATTTGTTCTTGTCTAGTCCTTATTACTGCTTCATTTCTGTTTAACTTAGTATGAGTTTAAATTCACTCGACATTTCGTTTTCCCGTAACCATAGTTATTGATTTCTGTCCGAACTGATCTCACTTATTCTACAAACATTCTATTTGGTCTGTCGTAATCAATCTCTTCCGGTCAGAATGGTATTTGCTGTACATTTTCCCTTATACTTCACTCTCGGTTGAACATTGTTTGTTCAAGCCTCCTCATTCCTGATCTTCGAATTCACGTGCTGTTTATTTTTAATCAAGGATCACCTTTGACAAAGCTTTGCTGGTTTTTCTCTCATTAACTTAGAGTGACAGTGAATTGCCGGCATGCAGCCTACACATCGCTCATTTGGTGATTTGTGTATTCTGTTTTTTTGTGTTTGTGAGTGTTTTTTTGGTAGATGCATTTTGTGTTGTGGATTTCACGCGTAACTCAAATGTCTGGTTTAGTTAATTGAAAGTCTAATTACAAATTATGGTCCTGAGTTTTCTTAGAAGAAATTTACAACATATCCGTAATCGTTCGATTATCTAGTTAGACTGACGTCTGGGGACATTTCAAGAGACTTGAGACAAAAGTGCAGAAGTTTTTAACACTGCGATCGCTACCCACTTATTAGATTTACTAATTATCATCATTATTCCCTTTATGACTTCAACAGCGCATCTCTATTTCAGCCTAATCTCTGAAGTCCCCTTATCTTGCTTCATAATTGCTCACAGATTCTCATCTTCCCACATCATCTTCTCCAAATTACCTTCAGACAATCATCATGCTGTCTCCTATTTGGGTACAACCTTGGGGGTCTTATGCTTGACGCCACTCAACTCCCCTCAGTGTGTATTCGGTCCATCTCCATTTTCTTTGGCAAATGTTTTGGTCAACGGGTTGTTGGTTGGTCATTTGTAAGAGTTATTTGATGCTTGTTCTTTCTGGCCATCTGATCCTTAATTTGGAGTGAAGGCAGCTGATTGTAAAAATTTGAATTCTGTTAGAAATGCTTTTAGTGGCACGCTCGATTTCTCAACTATACAGAATTACTAATCTCACATTAAAGTTAAAAATCCAAAGCTTGTTCCTGGCGTCGATTGCTATAGATTCCTAAACTGATTTCATATTACTGAACGTCTGTCAGGCTTTTTCGGTGTTGCTTTTGACATGGTCATCCGTGTCACCTCTAGCTGAAACGATGTTGCCCAAATAAGTGAAAGAAGTAACTTCCTTCAAATTTCTGCAGTTGATAGTGACTGGTGTCCATTGTTGTTGGTATATTATCTGCATAATCTCTGCATTTTCCCGTGTTCATCTGAAGTTCAACCTTTGCTGCTTCGTCTGCCAGCTTGTTGGTTTTCGTCTGTGTATCGATGACTTTGTGTGACATTTGAAACTGATCGTCCGCAAAGTTCACATATTCTACAGTCTTTCTTTTTGGTTCAGTTTATTCCAGTCTCGTCGCTACCGATGGTCTTTCGCACTGTCCACTTCATCACAATCAAGCATACCATCAGTGATGGTAGGCAGCCCCGTCTTACTCCTGTATTCATTTGAATGTCCTCGCTGATTTTTCCATTGTGAATCACTTGACATTTGGCACAGTTATACAGCCTGAATGCTCCATCTTTTGATGCGTAGATTTGCAATTTTATCAGCACATGACTGGCTTTTACTGAATCTAGCTTGTTCTGCGTAGCGGGAGTTCACATCTACTGCACCTTTTAGTCTCTAAAAGATGACATGAGTTTACATTTTCCTGGCATGAACAAGTGCAGGATTGCATTTCATTGTTTGAAAAGAGTTGAGTCACCCTTCTTTATTTACTTTGACAAGGTAACATTTCTTCTAATCAGTAGATTACTTTCCTTCTTTCTAAACCTTTTGCAACGGTGACGTAAACATATCTGATGAGGTCTGTGGATTCGTTTTCTGTGCTTCTGGAGGAATTTTGTCTCGTGTCACATGTCGGCGAACACCACTCCTCCATTAAAAGCAGAAGTCCTGAATGCCATGAAGCTACTAAAGAAGTCCCTGCCGTTGATGATATTTCTGGACGAGTTGTAGGTGATAATCGGTTAAACCCATTGTAATAAGGTTCCCTTTCTGACCTTTCCTAGGTTTCATCTATGATCTCTCATATGATAACGACTTGGTTA
The DNA here is from genome assembly GCA_944472155.2 of Trichobilharzia szidati. Taxonomy (NCBI): domain Eukaryota; kingdom Metazoa; phylum Platyhelminthes; class Trematoda; order Strigeidida; family Schistosomatidae; genus Trichobilharzia; species Trichobilharzia szidati. The sequence goes on along the minus strand of OX235272.1, from coordinate 25,723,873 downwards.
CCTGGTAGTGATCACGTAATTGATGCATTAAAATCATTCAAGAAAATCATAATTCGGGGCAGTTTCTGTTTACCAGGTATCTATGAATCAGCGGCCATTAAACGGTTGAAACCGAGGTTATGAATTCAGAAATGAACCATTGCTAACGTTGTTTTACTACAGTGAATACACTTTGTGTTATTTCAATTTTGTTACTTTCCCTTAATTTCCTTATCTTAACTATATTTTACTTTGACAATGCGATACGCTTATCTCTTCCTAGATAACAGCGATTCATAAAAACGTATAATGTGACTGTGAAAAGTTGATGTAGTGAAACGCTATTTTATATAAATGAGGAGGTTCCATTCAGAGGTATGTTGCATAGCAACTTAAAAATATCTTTGAATAAAGAAATAAAAAGCGATAATATCTACATTGACGTACATACGAGTACCCTCTCTCCTGAGAAGAGAAAAATAAAACAGGAAAAGCTTATGATCCATTCAACAAAGTGTTTGAATAAATGAATTCAAATTCAACTGTCTGATCGATGACTTTACCTCAATTCCTTTAGAACATAACCGGTCCCCTGTTTACTCACAAGTGTAGTGATGGAACAATGCACTGTTACCGATAATCTCTTCTGCTTCTGAACATCACTTTGAGCAAGATGCTGTAAGGTGGTGTAGTACACTGTTTGGAATCCCAGTCTGAGTGTAGCAGCGTGCAATATAATAATTATTACAAATGTCATTAAAGTACACCGTTTTACGTTAGCTGAAAGCGCATTATCACTGAACGCCTGTGATTCAATGACACAATGTTCACCAGCAACGTACTTGACTTGGCCTTCAAATCCCAGTCGATGGACTCCAGTATTATTGCTTGATTTACTAGCCGTTAGTGAGACTAAAAAGAAAAATTCACCCGATGCACATGCAATCAGCATCGTTGTCAACTGTTTTGACTGTAGTTTGAAGTAGTAAAACCTCTTCTGTCAACAGCTCTCAGTACTCCTTGTTATCCTATGTTGTAAGTACTCTTATTGTCGCTGTTAAGATAAGTTATTGGGATATTTTTCGTTACCTTATTAGCTTCTTACGACGCTCAGTCTACTAGGTTGTATTACCTGTCCAATGAGTAGTATAATGTTATTTGATTTAGAAAAGAGGGGAGAAATTCAAGTCATTAGCAATGGATAAACTTACGGTTTATATATTATTCGGCTGTGCAAAAAAGATGAAAATATCGGTATTACTTGATGAATTAATTTTATTTACACAACGTCAATCAGGATATTCAGAGAGAGAAGAATTGCCTTTTGACGGATGAATGAGATATACTTCGATAATACGCCCAATAGTTCTGGTTTAGCCTTGACTTATATTTCAAAAATTAATATATCTGTTGAGTTCTGTCGTTTTTGGGATATTGAGGTAAATATGATGCCTGAGTGAATGTAGAAAGCCTGAAGATGACATACACAATAAAAACCTCCCTGTTATAAATGAAAATCATCTCTGAAATCACTGCAGGACCATTGGAATCGCTTGGATTATATCTTCCCTATAGACCAATAAATTGAACTTTATCTCTGCAGTGGCAACCAGAAGATCCAAATGCAAAAGAAAACGAAATCAACATCAATTACAAGGTGAATAACAGAAACTGTTGACATTTACACACACATACACAGCTACATTAGACAATTTCCAGTAGTCTATTTGAATACGCTGCTGCTTCTCTGAATTAACAACCTACTGTTGTTGAAGATGCAACAAGATGTAGTGAAACAGCTCCATCACTCTTGGTTTCTTGCGAATTTCTGATGCAATAAACAAGGAAAGGAATAAGTCATCTGTGAGTGGAATCCTAGTCACCTCACATGTCCAGTTTGAGGAAAAGCCTACTACAAATGAGATTTTCATAAGGCCACCAACTCTGAATTCAGAAATCGGACATATTTCCTGTTAGCCATATCAACAGTTCATCGATAAAGGATGATCAGTTATTTCAGATATATTTTCCTCCGTCTGTTAATCAGGGGTTTGTGGAAGATTTGGAAACTAGAAGGTTTAAGTCTACATTTACTTGTTTTAACTTTTCTGCTTTCTCTTCATCAATATTATAACTGTTTTCTTTTATCATTATGCACTTTTAGAAGCAAAGACAGCTAATCATTAATTTGATATCAGTGTGGAAATGAGCAGCATAAAGCAGGATGGAAAAGAGTGAAATGTTCAATGCCAAGAGAAATTCAGTGCTTCTCTACGATTTATAGGGGTGGCTGTCACGTAAACCAAAGTATTTTGAACAAGCTACTGAAGACTTTAATCACCGTCAGCTTTCTCTGGATTCTGAAGATCAGGTGTCGGAAAAGTTCAAGTGACAAGGAAGTGTAGCCGAGAACTGGCGAAGAACCTGTTGCCTAAAAAAATATTCTAAGGAGATAAAGGTGGAGTGTACATACACTGAGAAGACAATCAAGCGATATCATACACCAGAGCATCTAGCGATACTTAAATGGGAAGCAACAGGTTGGGCGTGTGTCAGAGAGTGCCATGAAGAATATCATATGAAAAGGAAATGAAAGCATTTGAGACAGTTGTGAAGCCAGTTGAAAGTGACTGCAGAGAACCGAAGTGAATTAAGATGTACCGCTAAAGCTCTATGGCCTCCTACTCTAAACTCCGAAAACTAATCACAGTGATGATAAAACATTTAACTATTAATCATCCCCGTAACTCATATAAATTCATGGTGAGATCAACTTCACAAATATCTACACCATTTTATTACACTTACAATGCACTTGATCGTTGTTTGCTAAAGAGTAAGAAATTAAAACGAAAAAACTCACAGCTTCACTATTAAAGTTAATACTGTCTTAAATTTTCAATCATTTTCAAACTTGGAGAATACAAAACAGTTGGCCATTTGTGTCTAATGGCCATAAAACTGATGTCGACAATATTGAAATCATTCAGAAAAATTTCAAAAGTCGCAAAGAGGGATTCGTCTTATAGGTACTTCAATCTAACTGAAATCCGAATCATTTGAATGGGAATGACGGATTAGAACACAATTTGAATTAGTTCTAAAACCGCTACCTTTGCCGCATGAAGTGACAGAATCAACACACATATGGTAAGCAATTTCATTATGTGAACACATGCCGTATGAATAATGCCACCTATTTATCAAATCCAAAAACCTAAATATCGTTTATTATCAACATCAGTTACTATCCACTTGCCAGAGGAGAAATTCACCTTATGCTGAAAATTTATGTTTAAGTTACTGCATATCTTAGCTGAGATTTTGTAAGCTCTGGTTTAATATTACTTTGATAAAGGCATTATAAGCAGTTAAGATACCATAGTATCTGTAAAAATGCGAGACCCTTTTGTTTATTGAAAATTATGAGTTATTTTCACTTACAGATGTTTTATAAACATGTCACTGAAATGAAATAGTAAACCGCTTAGTAAATACTGAAAGAAGGGATCGTGAAGGCGTACCAGCAAGACATGGAGGTATTAGGCAGCAGACGTCAGCATTTGTCAAAGTGATGTGAAGTTGTGACATATTACAAATACGATACACTGAAACTTCCATTTGCACCAGTACTCCGTATTCTGCTTCTTTTCTTTTCTATTCTTCCTCTAGACATTGTTCAAAAAGGACGTTTTATTTCCTCACTTTGAAGCTTAATCCATTACCCTGCCTTTCAAGATTCTTTTACACAAAATATAATACTTTGAAATTCATGTCAGGAGACCACATCATGATTTGGTACCTGCACAAAATATTATTTATACCTTCTATTGTTCTCTTATTCAACACTAGAACAAACTATCAACTACTAGTAGACAGTGGGCAAAGTAGTTGTTTAAAAGATCTTTCGATTTTCGTCTAATATCCGTACTGGTAAGAAAATGGATGTGGCTTCTAATCATTGAGGGTACATCAGTTCTTTTGAGGTCACAGATACCATTTAATGACGTTGATCAGTGAGTACGAAACCAACGGTTCTGGGCTGTCTACCCTACTGCCTTCAACCACTTAAAATGTTGAGTGGTGTTTGTACATTTTGTAACTTACGACAACTAGATGTAAAAGGTACAGAGTAAACTAATTATTGAGGTATTAATGGTATTCACCACTAATATGATGTCTTCATTTACGGTATTAATGATCAGGAGTTCAGATGTGGAACTAGTGGCTTTTTACGTTGTCCATTAACAATCTTTGTTTTCAGTTTATATCCAGTTTCTCTCGACGACTTCTCCCCTTTATTCAAATGAAAGTCACTCACTACATGTGTCGACCCGCTAGTAAGATTGAGTTTTTCTTTGATTACGTTCACAGTCAACTGTTCAAAATGCTTGAGAATGTAATGAATGTATGCCATACTTTTACAGTTTTATAAGAATAGGCAGCGTAATAAGAACTGATTTAACTTGTGGGTCTTCAACTTTCTCCAAATTCTTTAAGATCATGTTTGTGATGTAACCACTTAGCTGAGTAGCATAAAACTGATTTGCAACGCAATTATGCATTAAATTATTAAGCAGGAAAATGTAGTCTATCTAGATATTCTATTCGTTGATAGTAATTAACAAGATATATCCCCATACCTTGGAAATTCTTGTTGCTGTTAAGAAGGTCAGTTATCCAGGAAGCGCCGTTTAAACCACAGAAGGAACGGATGAAGATGTAATCGATCTGATATCAGTCTGGAAATCGTCTGCACTCAGTACAAATAAGGAAATTTTGATTTTCAACAGAAATGTTGAGTCACTTAGTGCTTCTGTATGGGCTGTAAACTTGGTCATTGCATCACGGAAAGCAGTCCAAACAGGCTGCTGCAGCCTCTTATCAATGTTTGCCCTCTTCACTGGTTCCATATTGAAAGTGAAATGACCAGCTATAAAGAGTTAGCAACAAGAAACTCTGGGAACAAACTAACCAAGAGACTATTGCTCAACAAGCATGTAGGAGAAAACGGAGATGTGTTGTGTACACGTTCAAGAGACCATCGAATGACATGGCAAGCCAGGCCACTGCTCGAATGAAAGCCGAATGGGAATCGAATGAAAAGTTTAGCATTGGTGTGAGGATCGCATGTGGGAGATCATGCGAGGGGATATGAGAGACTATGGCAGTTATGAGGCCAGCTGAAGAAGAAAGCAGTTAATTGAAGAAAGTGGAGATGTGCTATAGAAGCCGTATATTCCACTCGGAACCCAGGGGAAAAGTTGTACTAATAATATTAAGAAGGTCCCTTGTGATCAGGATTGTTTGAGATTCATATCTCGGTGGTTAAGTGGTAGGATGCTCAACAATCACACACGTTGTTAGGGGTTCGACTTCTGGCCGACGCACTACTAAACCTCACCTAGCTAGTAGTAGAACGTTTAAAGGTGAAAAGGTTTGCATGAAACTAGCGACCACACACTGTAAAAGAACAGGATCTTTATTGAAGCTTCAAAGCTCATGATTGAAGCCGTATGTTCCACTGGTAACACAAGAGAATAAAACAAAAATAAATACTTCCATCCGCCTGATTCACTGAAGTAGATTAAAGTCTCCAAAAAAACATGACTCTCCCCAAGATAGTCAATACATTTTATTGATTGACTGAAGAAGTCTAATGTCGAAAATATGGATAGTGGTCATTTGTATACAAATAACTTTAACTTACAGAACTTTTACCGATCCTAATCTGTATCAGAATAAAAGGAGTAGAAATTAAAGTGCTTCATCAGCAAAATACGTTTCAGATTTTTTTACTTGTATTCTCCTTCTTCATTTATGTTTCAGTTTTGTGTATGTGAACTACCGTCGGGAAGATGACTGTATTACGACGAGATTCCTGCAAACATTTTATCACAGTGAAATGTACAGATTTCGGGGTAAAATTCAATCACGACCTCTGTGCGAAATTCAGATTATGTGGAATATATTGGCGCCAAGACAATGAACACAGATGCTGGAATGACAGTTGAAAGTCACTAGTATGAAATGGTACTTCTCATTAGGGAGAAAGAGGTTATGTAAACACTTATCGCTAAATTGATCGTTTTATACCGATTCCATAAGCGGTATTGTCTGACTGATTTGCTTCAGAAGCTTAAATAACCACCAACTAGCTGAATTATGAGCGTCTATTGAGAAGAACTGGTTACATATAGCTGAATTCTAATTTATCCAGAGATAACGGAGTTGGCAACGAAGATGTTGTCCAGAAAGAAATTCTCTGTCAATTAAACGTTGCAGCTCAGAGAACACATTTACACCGATATGAAGAAGCTTACACAGTATTGACTCCCAACAAAGATGGAGATGGGGATAAATATGGACTAGACATACACTGAGACGACAGTCATGTGAAATCACACCCTTGAGTAGCATTGCAAGGTTCAGCAGCGATTCAGGTGTGAGTGAGAGGGTGACATGGAGAAGATGAAGTGACGAGGAAGTGAAAACTCCTAAAGGAGATTGTGGAATCCGCTGAAAGTGATAACAGAGGACAGTTTGCTAAAGGCATGTGCTAATGACGGCCTTTATCTTAATCGGAAAGCGAGGAACTAGCAATCATCATAACGATAATTTCACTTACACGGTTCTTGATTTGTCTTCCTGTGTGCTGAATAAAATAACAACAGTTAAGTAGTGTATACATTTTATAGACACCTGACTGAGTAATCAAAATAAACAAATTAAAAGCCAGAGGAGATAAAATTACTTTCTGTTGAAATTAGTGTAATCAGGTATAATTGTGATTTCGTATTTTCATGGCCTCATTGTTGCCTTCTGTGCTTTCAGTTTCTTCAGCCAACAGTGGTTGTAAAATGAATAGTGCAAATGAGAGAGAAAAACAGGACGAGAAATGGGAGAATATTTGCAACTCTAGCCATGCATATTTTTAAATGAAATTTCTGTCCAGACTTATTGAAAAGACTATGCAGCATGTCTGTATTTCTGGGCAGTTAGGTTTGAAAGACGTATTGCCCAAAAATAGGTAAATGTTGTGGCGATGAGATGAGTAAGAATTGTAATCGCGTAGAGACCTTATTAACAGATGAAAGGCACTTTAAATAGTCTCATTATCGAAAGCTTTCGATGCATTGAGTTCATTATCGATTTCAGTAAAACAGGTCATATTCTGGTAGCATCCATTTAGTGTACAATATATCCACGTTGACCGACTATTCAGTCTTGATTAAATCTATGCGAAATACTCTACCACGAATCGTTTTTGATCAAACGGATGAAGTTAATTTACTTGGCAGAATACTGTTCCCATCTGGTACTCAGAATATGTCATATAGAATTTTTGGTAGATTCGTAAGTGGATTTGAGTAAAAAGAGGACGAGGAGGGGGAGGCGAGAAGTGAATCGAAGTCGTCTTTGTCATCTGATGTATCTGTATCAACGATATGGATGTTTTGTTGTGATGTACTGAACTCTTGCGTTGATGAAAAGAAATATGTATATGTATATTGGATTTATGTTTCTGAGGTAATCACTTGGTTTATGCTGGCATACGTTTTAAAGAGAAAAAATATTACAACTTCTAGGTTTTGTGATTCAACCATCCTATTCTCAGTCCCTTTCAGATGCCATGGGCATGGACTGATTGTTAATCCACATTCAAGAGAGAATATCTCTTATCTGTACTCGTGATAATCTTCATCTTCATAGTACAGCGCACAGGTAACATGATGTCTGCAAAACATCTTCGTTACTCTATCTTATATCTGTCTATGGTTGAAACTTCATCTAAGTGCTTAATAGAAACTGTTTAATTAATGATAAATGGTAACACAAATTGGTGTGTATGGTAACAAAACTGGGCAATTAAATTTTAACACAGTCTTACTGGCATCTGTTGTTTTTTGAAGAGAATAGAAACGAGAAGTCAAAGACCACAATGTGTTTAATTCGTAATGGTACGAATTGTTCATTGTAAGGGCGTGTAACTGCAGTATTGAGTGATGTGAATTTGTATCTCTGAATGGGTGGATCTTCACTTCATTTCGCGTGATAGATACGCCTTACTGATGAGTGCCAGCTATCACGCAGTTTAGGTCTAAGGTTCCTTCCAATGTCCTCAAACTATTTGTAACAACAGAAGACAAGGGCCAGGCAACAGATCGGTTTTATTACGAAAACCAACAGGTATTTATATGTTTTTTACGTACATTAATAAGGCTCTGCCCGCAGAAAGAAGGCGGTCTTCTGATTGGTTGTTTGCAAACAAACGCAGCCTTCTGCTTTCTCGTTTTCGATATTTCTCGGAAATGCGAGGCACTTGTCTGCGAATCATATTTGTCCACGTCTAGGTCAGCTGTGATCGGTTGTTGAATCAGCCAAGATTAATTTCCACCAATCAGCGTAGATCAATGTCTACCAATTGGCTAGCAGCTTGCTCTCACCACATATTCACAATAAAATGATCTGAGCTATTTCTTAGAAATAGATCTCGTGTTTATTGTCATTCCTTTGAGTGAAATCCGCAGGTTTTCACGAATTCGTTTACAGCCACAGAATTGGAACTTGTGATGAATAGGTGATGGACAGAAATAAATTAATATAATTAATATGCATGTATACGCACGGAAAGTTATGAAGTCTCAAGAAATCACACTTAAATATCAGTTAGGATTCCTTATTATTCTTTATATCATGCGGTTCTCATACTCATTGTTTAAACATAACTCTTGATGAGTCACTGGTTTATTGATAGAATGCTCATCAACCACCCATGTAGTCAGGATTCGATTCCTGGTCGAAGCTCCCATGCATCTAAGTCGGTAGTTAGCCTGGAGAAGAGGAGATATTAGTTGTGAGGTTAGCACCTTCACTTTTTATAAGTAGAACTACCGTTACTAAAACTTCAAGGCTCAATCTCGAAGCCCTATATTTTACTCGGAACACAAAGGAAATAAGCAAATCAACTCAATGGAAACTGGTTTTCTATAATACTATTTGTAAATAGTTCGTAAAGGAAATGCTTCAGGATTACGTGATGTGTTGCCAGTCTGTTTATATACATATATATATGTGTATATATAATGACAAGTGGTTTTTGATAGTGGATTGCGTTTATATCACTCACCATCAACCAGTTTGTATTGCTGGTCATATCAGGAACTGCACACATCACATTATGAACTATGGTAGACACTACTTCTCTCCTCAGTTCTAGAGATTGACATGCTCCTTACTTACGCAGTCTGTTAACATTCCCTGTTATATAATCACGTTTCAACTGTGCAGACAATTTACCATTAGATCCTAGGACATCTTCAGCAGTTCTCAGCATGACGTACTACCCATTTATAGACTAATTTGTTGATTGTAAATAAAAAGGCAAAAATGACTATTCGAGAAGGAAAATTTTCTTTTCTGTATGTCTTTTGGTCATTTTACAAGCAAATTACGTTGGAATTTAGAACTTCTGTCAATATATAATTATAGAATCAGAGGAAAATACTCATCATCGTATGCAAAAATTATGGAACGGAACAAAACTTACTGTGTTTTGTCAAATCTAAAATTATCAAGAGTATAAGAATCACAATCTTTACTTTCCAGGGCTTTGTTTTCAGATATTCCATCACGGATGGGTAGAACTTAGAATTGATGGACCATTTGATTCTGGTCTAGGGGGATGAACAGTCGATGGCCCTGAACTCTGAACCTAGAATACCTGGTTTCGACCAACGACTGGGTCTTGGGTGTCTAATGTTTTAAACTAGAACTTGACTGCTGTCCAGCACACTCATGGTTTCTCAATGGTTCTCCAACTGGCATTAGTCCATGATCGAACTTGATAATCTTTACCAAAAATGGCTTTGTAGTTGACTCAAGAAGATAAAAGTTCACTTTAACATTTCTTCAGATTTCATACTGTTTATATTTCAGTTGAATAAATTTGTCATATTAACTTCTCGATATTGCTGACAATATTACAGTTAAACTGACAGCTTAGTGAAAACAAGTATTCTAATTCAGAAGACGTGATTCATTCTCTGTAATAACTCTCTAGTAACCTATACCTGCCTCAAAGTTACTGTGATCATTGGCATTTTAGAGCTAAAAATGAGAGCTACATTTTGAGACTCCTGTTATGCACGCTCGTATGGCATAAAATACTCGATCATTTTAACCTAGTAAGGGTTAATGTCTGATAGGTATCCGGTGAATGAGTGCTGGTTGTAATAATTAGGAAATCAAGCCGAGTTTCTAATTTGATTCGCAGTGGAATCACTAACACACCAAGATACACACACTCCATTGACGAGTATCCCTTAAGACGAAACACGAACTGTAGATCCCAGTGCAGTCTACCACTAAAATATTAATAATAGCCGATTCTAACAATTTACGACACGGCTTTAATCTCTACTTCTTCAGATACAGAAACTTTTGATGATTGTATACGCACTACTCAGTGAAACTTAAATGATGGAGGACGAAGTACAGCACTACCTACAAATTTAATGTATACTATAATATTGAATGGGTTGCACGTTTGGTTTACGCATTCATCAAAATTCAGACTGTGGGTTTCCTTTCATTTTGGAAATCTGTAATGAGACGTACTAGCATTCCAGGGAATAAAAGACTATTTCGTGAAACGGTAGGTAGCTTAGAACCAGTCGCTTTTAATGTCAAAGCACTTCGAACTTGACTATTCATTCGTAACAGCTGTGTCTTTTTCAACAGGAGTCTGGTGTTTACTTAACTTTTTCTAATTGCCTTGTAGGACAAATAATGAAACTGAATAAAATGTTTGTGTTAAGTTCACTAGCAGAATTTCTCCATTTAACCGATAGTGAAGTATTGGTAGAATATATGTTTCGTAATGGATACCACTGAAGTTGGTCAGAGAGGAGGAGTAACAAGGAATTATGCAAGGGAAAGAAACGCCAGCCAATAAACCAAGAAACATGCAGTGACAATTGTAGGCGATTCGAATATGCACTAAGGAGACCTTTAAGTGATATCACATTCAAGACCGTCTAGTGAGGATCCAAATGTGAATCAACTAGTTCACGTGTTTGTCCGAGTGCTTATTGGCAGTCACGAGATCGTCCCACAGTGATGGGGATGCGGAGAAAGAGTTGAATGTGGATGTGCAGTTGAAACTCTATTTTCCATTAGAAACGTACGGAATGATAATAATACCGAAGTTGAGATAGAACAATCTATAGACCAGTGTGTTTCAACTAACTATACAATTTCTTACTCAATACCTCAGAAACTCTGAGTTCAGCTTTATCATGCAATTCTAACGACGAAAACATCAAGAACAGCATTTACAATCAGTTTCATTCACTAGAATTTAAAATCTTAACAGATCATTTCATATTATGAAACGTACATTGCCTGGTCTACACTGAAAGTGGACATATTTGATTAAACACAAATTTAATTAGTAAGTAAATGTTCAAAGCCCGTATAAGCAGACTTTTGTTAAATCTAACAATTATGTTGTAAATTAAGAAAAAGGAATAACCAAAAATACCACATCTTCTTAGAAAACTATGGTTCTGATGACCATGGATGATAAGATGATGCAGTAGTACGTATATTTAATCCTTCAATCTCTGACTGTGCAAATCTGACTGAAATCAGATAAAAGTTAGCAAGCCAAGACAAAACAACAATTGGGAATAATGCGAAATCTTCGGTTTTTTTGTAGAATAAGATGGCGACATCACTTATTTCACCATCTGTTAATCAGCTACATACAGCTTTAAAATATGTAGCATATTTCGGGATATGTGCTTAGCTTTCTAGAGACATTCCCAAAAAACAACCAAATGTAACACGACATGGTGGCAAATGACGAGGATGTCTGACTGCGTACCTTCAGCTTAAGCAGCCTACTTAAACAGTGAAGCTTAGCGCACAGTGTTGGATGATGTAAGATGTAGGCTAGTAATTTTAAAAAGCTATTTACCGCTATGAAATCATTGTAAATCTCCTATTCTAAATCTTTCAGCCTAGGAAGAGTGTTTCACGAAGACGCCTAATCAAATGAGAAAAACTGTATATTCAATAATCTATGATGTCAATATCAGTTCAATGAAACTTTTATTTACACATTCCGGAGACTGTGATTTGGATGATGAAATAACTGTAGAGAAGTAACTCCTCATCTGGAGCTCCTGTGTAGGGTGCTAAGGATACTCAGCTATAACACTAAATGGTAGTCATTTATTATTGAGTACTGAATTGCTGGATTTATAGTAATTGTGATAACTTCGTCTTCACTGTGTATCCTTTTTAATACACTATTTACTTTCTTTAACATTCCGGGTGGAACAGAGAGTTTCACCGCGGGTTGGAGGATATGTGTTTGCATTAGCATATAGACTTATCTTGTGTGCTCGTTTACATCTATTAGCTTCCAAATTGTCACCACCAGCTCACACTCGTATATCCAAACTGAATTTGATTCACTTGAATTATAAATGCTTGAATCACTGGGCTAAAGTAGTCCGTCGAATTCATTCTTTAAGTGAACAGCCTAATATACCATTCATAAACGCCTAACAGACATGGATGTTGAGTCGAAGTTTACTAAATATAGAAATTTCATATATACGAAACCCAGATTACCGGTAGTTCATATATAGCCGCCATTCTTAAAAGTTCGTCCTAAATGTACACCTACTACTGGCGGTCTGAAAGTAGTACATACCATCAGTAAATAGGTTGCAGTGGACATCAACAATCGTATGAAGAAGACACCACAGAAACACTAAATTATGATAATTCCATTGGGTTTATTTCTTACTAACGACAAATTCTCACACCTAAAACTTCTCGTTATTACCCAGCTGTAATAGATTGCCATTGTTGAGTATCGTCGAGTATATCCATATAGATATTTTTCAATACTGAGTGCTAAGAACTGTCTATCAAAGGCTAATTGTATGGAAATTCAGGATAAAAAGCATCTACTCACGTAGGTTATAAACTTTAAGCCATTTTGTTTTTAACAATAGATTCTTCATTCACACAGAGGACATGAACTGAGTGAGGGAAATTCCTTATTCTGGATGGATTACATAGGCACCAGAGACGGACAAAAGTTGACCAAATGAAATATAAACGCAAATAATATAAAAAGCACTCCACATAATGAAACATTTATAGTCTGCAAACTTACTGCACTCTGAAAGAAATTTGAAAGATCAAAATTTCATTTGTAAATTTAATCTTTGCATTGTCGAAATCATCATTCTACCTTAAACATGCCTCACTTAGGTGAAAGGAATACTGAGAGAGACAAACACACTGAAAAAGTTTTCATCAACTGAAAGCATGGTAGCTTGACTTGATTATCATACGAGGGAATATAAGAGCAACTGCAAACTTTTAACCTGAGAGAAATAAAGTACAACTTCCTAACCTATTTCACGATGCTGAGTTATGTGTTCACCAAGTTTTAGTCTTACGCTATTTCCGTTATTGAATTGTAATTTGTTAAAGTATCTTTCAATATCATTGTGGGTATCATAATCAGCAGTATGTTATGAGAAAGGTAATCTAGTGAACAACACACCAGTGTTATCAGGGAATTTGGTTGTTATAAGTGAGGATTCCATGAAGTTCGATCACTGTTTCGAATTCAGTTTTTCTTACAATTTTGAGTTATTTCAATATCAGTGTGGGTTCAAACATTCACAACAGTGGCAATCCTCTGTCTTTCAGGTAAATATGTACCCAAAGAACAGCTAAAAGTTCACATATTCACTCGTCTACCATACTGAATGCTAAATTTCACCACTTTTCATTTAATATCGCTATATATTCTCATGTAGGTGAATTTAATTCACTCTGATGTCTCAGGGGTTTATTGTTTACCAAGGTATAGTCATGGTAACCTCTAGTATGCATATTATACAGTCGTTATGAATGGAGATATCCACAATAAAAGTCTTCTAAATACGTTAGATGGAAATTTGAGTATTTCTGGTGGGCAATTAAACCCAATCAAATGGAAGACTGTCCTTCATCTCTGCAGTGTAAGCATTCTGGTCTAGCGATACCATCTAAAATAGCTGAACGCGTTGAACACTTTGCTTATTTAGGAAAATGCTCTAACCGTGAACTGACGGGTCGCTGACGAAATCTCAGCAAGGGTCACTGTGATATCCAGATACTCATTGATAATCTTGTTTGGTATGCATCAGCTTGCTCCAACCGTCTTTAAGCATTTGATTAACAACCGTCGATAGTGAAAGAAATGATTAAGTTAGCCATTTTTGAACAAAGATATCTGCCTTCCATTTCTCGTGCTAGGTGACATAGAATGATCAATAATAATGAGGTTAGGCGTAGTTGGTTCATAAGTTTGCAATGACTGTGATGTTCAGCTCATGTATTACTCTTGCTAAACCTTCGTCTGTCTCGAGTAGTGGTGTCACCTGAAGTAGGATCAGAATGGATGAAAACATAACATCAAGCCATGAAGTCGTTTGCTCGTGGTTCGAGCCATGTACGGTATATAAATCCTGACTTGGATAACTAAGACGTTAGGAACTAATGGGTGAAAACGTTTCGAGGTATAACTCAAAATCATTCTCAATGGTTCGGATACCTTCACACTCTATGATCTTCCAGAATTTATTAAATCTCTGTTATTCCATTTCTTTCACTTTTTCGTCTATTAGTTTCATTTCACATGTTCTTCCACTTTCAAGTATAGGGTGTGGAATGACTTCTACGTTGAAAATTCAGTTCCTTGAAAATCTTCCACAAACACTTTCATTCAGTGGAGTTAAACAAATACACACTTCATTGAAGAAATCGCGCTTCAGGTCCTACAGTTGTACATTCATGAGAATTTCAGGTGCAATTCATGATAACCTCAAACTAATTTGTATAACTTACTCATCGGTAAGGTCATTGGAACTAATAAAAAAAGGTAATGAAAAATGGCGTCGAAAATGAATGAAACCATCAAAAACAAGAAGATAAGCACTTTATAGTGAATCGGCATGAGAAGAGAGTATTTGGTAATATAATTTGCTGGCAACTCTATACAAAGATATAGGCAGAATGTGCCCATCATACGTTAGAATCACACTTTGGAAATATCTTCGGTATTGTGCTTCATTGTCTTCCTTTTTGTTTCACAAGCATCATTCATTAAATGCGTCTCTCCACTAATCGATAATCATGCATGTTACATAAATGTTTATATCTGTATTTATATGCTACTTATAAATGTTTTCAGTAGCACACTCCACCATTGATTACATTTTGAAAATATTAGTTTGCATTTCCCTTAGATCAATTTTACTGGACTGAAATATGTCGGCTCCTGATGCGAAGTTTCCTACAGTGCTTTAAGGTTAATGTTGTGTTATTTAGCTGATAGTGGCTAGCAGTGGATTTCAGGATGTGCATCCGGTCTACTCCGCACCCATCATTTGGATGTACCAGTGTTCTCAGTGAGTAATTTTTATGGCTCTCACTGGAACTCTAACTCAACGCGTGAAATTTTAAACACCAGGGAGTTATCCACTAGCCTACGTAGCTACAAAA
This sequence comes from Trichobilharzia szidati, assembly GCA_944472155.2. Taxonomy (NCBI): domain Eukaryota; kingdom Metazoa; phylum Platyhelminthes; class Trematoda; order Strigeidida; family Schistosomatidae; genus Trichobilharzia; species Trichobilharzia szidati. Next base: position 25,708,312 of record OX235272.1, on the reverse strand, counting down.
GTCCGGTATCGATTGTTACTTCTTTAAGTTATTTCCTATTCCTCGTTTAGTGCTTAACGTTGGGACGAACAGCGTTAAATCACTAGTACTGCGTCCCATTCTCACTGGGAAGAGCAACAATCGCTGAGAATGAATGTACGTCAGACTTCTGCATCTAAGATAGTATGTAATTACTTTCCTGGATCACATTTCTGGTCAGCAGTATTCATTCAGGTGACATCATATCGGATTATTAACGATTTGCTGTGTTCTATTGCTTAGGAAACTGAGTTGTGCCCGCACTAGCCCAGGATTGAGTCCTGGCAACGACAAACCGGCTCGTGCAGCCACCTAAAAATCCACTCACAAATCCAACCATCAAACGCAGACGACCATAAACCAACTACAGTGTTGTCACTTTTGTCGACTTAGTGAACACCAGTCAAACTTGTATGTGAATAATTCAGTTTTGTGGAAAAAACCTCAAAATTTCATATTTTTGTTTCCATGTTGTTTTATCCTTGAACCAAGATAATTAAAAAGTGATTTCCACTGAATGGCATCGTCTTTGATTTAATACTAGCAAGTAAATAATGCTGTGCGTTCAGTCCTTCTTTTAGTGCAGACATTCAATTCTGTCATTCAGGCTTACAATGTGGGCACAATGCTAGGTGGCTATTTGAACTTTGAAATTTGTTAAATGTGTTGAGATGATTTCATATTGATGAATATATGATTGGCTAGCATTTTACCAGTCAACTTGAGGAGGATCGCTGGTCACGCTGACACTCCTATGGTTCTTCATTTTAGTTTACCTAATAGTAAATGGACGAATGTTAGAAAGCAAACAGTCAGAAAAAGTCAATCTGCATTCAAAGTAGTTTGGTGTATAACCGAAAGGACATGCACATGATCATCTATATCATCATGTAAGGTTTTGTGTTACTTCGTAGGTTCGATGCTCACTCAATTTTCTCCTAAACCTTGCCTAATTTACTGGCTAATGGTAAACCAAGCCAGAGAAGTGGAACGTTTAGGCGTGCAATTGGAGACTCCACCTTGTTAAAGGGACAACTCTGCAAGTGTCAAAACTTCAGTAGCTCGAAGACCTGTTTTCGACTGGGAAGGCAATGAATAAATAAACCCACTAAAAATCTGCATCCGCAGAGCCTCAGAGTTGAATATACTGTCGATTTCAAAAGAATTCTTATAAATGCTTGATTCTGACCTGAAATATCTTAACCGTATTTTGATATAGGATGTCAGTGATTTCACCTCACTAAGACAATTTTAATGTTATAACTTTGTAAACAAGCAGTGATGACTATAATTTCTGAATGAATTTTCCTGTCTTTCTCTTCCCCCTCCTCTCTTTCAACGCATCTAAATGGATGATTGAATGAACCGTAAATCGCTTGCTTACATTCTAGACGCCTCAGTTTTAAGCTATGTTGGTTTCATTTTGTCACAAACATTGAAATTTCAGCTCACCTGCAGATGTCAAGACCATGTCACATAGAATCTTGTTGTCATTTTATACAGCAAATAAGAACTTTTTCACTTCATGAAAATCAATCAAGGAAACCGGCTGCATGAAGCGTGACTGTTTCTCCTACTCTTTCTAGAGTGTAACAGAAGAGATACAGTATTCGATGTATTCACATTCTACAGACACTGTACTTCTGAAGCATTTGTATTTTGATTTTAGGAAGTTAGCGTTATTCATAAATTTTGTCAACCCATCACTATTAATCTTCATTCTTCAAGCTACGTTTGTCTGTGTGAATTCGTTTTTTATCTGTTCTCTGTCACCTTTTAATTTATTTAGCAAGTTGGGCATCCAAATTCGACACAGAGGAGGTCTTATAAGAAGCAAGTGAAAGCTTCTGGGTAGTCATGATGATACCTGAATTTAGTATCAGGGAGCTAACTGCGGTGGAAATGTCCTGATGATGCCACATCTTTCACTATTGACATAAGGAATTAATAGTAATAAAAGTAATAGTTTCGTCTGATTAGGCTTACAGGAGTGGGAGTTGTTTTATCCTTTACAAAAAAAGGGAAACAAAGTTAGTTTGTATTATCCAATCACTTCATAGTTCACACAATAAACAGACGGTGTTAACTTAAATCATACCAGGAGTATTGTATTCTCAAGGTATATTCAGAAGTCAGAATTCTATCAGTTTCACAAAATATATCCATTTGTTAGACTGACAAAGTGAAATCACCTATGAAAATTGAAATGTTCAGTGAACAGCTACTAATGTTGATCAGGAACTTGTGACTGGTACATTTCCAGGGAAATATTTTAAGCTTGTCATGCTCATTAACTGATTAGAATCAGGAGACTTATGAACGTATATTTCCTGACTTTCGTTTTATGGCCACCTTCAAGATGAATAACTTTGTCGTGAAGTATATGGCTTGGGAATTGAATGAAGCAGATTTGAAACTTACAGAAAATGTGACTTTTCCTGGTGTTACAGTGAAGATCTACTGACCAGTGCTAATGCACCTGACATCAGGGTGACTGACTGTCTTCTAACAGGTTGATATTCGGGTAAAGTTATGTAATACAGATTAGAACATTCACCGGTAATATTTTATTGTGAAGAGGAGTTTTATAAAAATTATCTGTTAACAGACCACTTAAAATACTGAGAATACAATTTCATCTATGATAATGAAGGGTATCAATAAGCATTTTGTGAAATAAAACCAATGAACCGATGAACTAAAATATTTTGACTTTATAGATTAAAAAACTGTTGAGGGAAATTTTTTTGTTTGTTACTTTGAAGGCAATCGACAAAATTATCATGAAGCCATGGACACATGCCTAAGTATCAAGAATATTTCTGCTCAAAATAAAGTGATAAATGTTTGAGGTTGTTATTGTGAGCGTACTTCTCTGTGATGCTGTTCGTATACCGAAGGAAGCAGAATTTTTGAGTAACTGAATGCCAGTTTAGTATCTGAGTGTCATCGGGATCATTCACGGGAAGAAAGTTGACAACTTTGGGCTCCACTACTCTGAAGGTCTTGAGTTTTTATGAATAGGCGACTTTCAGGACTCGGACCTCGTGAGTATTTGGAGCGCATTCTACCACTTAACTACCAATGCGCTCACACACACATATGACTAGAGACATTTAGAAGTTAGTGAGTTAGTTAGAATATGAGAATTCACTACCCAAATGTTATCCTGTTCTTTGAGAGATCCAACGATGTTTGACGCCATCCTGAATGAGAGTGTGAATGAACTGTGTTGATTAGTTAACAAACTAGTATTGATTGATTGACTGATGGGTACTGACTGTGTTTAGAAATGTTCCACCGTAATTCCAAAAGCCATTCACTGACAACTGATCAGCTAATTGTTAACAATATTGGAATGTAATTTAAAAGTAGTTTATTATATTTGTTTATCAGTCGATTTCAAGTTAGGCAAAGGAAGCAAATATTTATTTGCGAATGTTTGTTTGTAGGGGAAATTGCCACTGCGATTCACAGCTCATTTGGATGTGTCTTCAGAGTATATGCGTTCTCTGGACTGAGTGGTCGAAATCACCAGCCGTTCATTGTCCTGCCACAGGATATCCTCCATTCTCCTCTCTTTCCTCTGTGCATAAATGTAAAATTTTGAAAAACTACTTTCGTAAGCGAGCAAATAATTCTGATTGAAATTTATAGCCGGTTTATTTTTGAAATCTGCTTCACCTCCAGTCATTTGTATCGGTTTTTAACACGAATTATGGGATAAAGTCAAAATGAAACAAAGAGTCAAGTCTTGACAAAGAGTGTTTAAAATCACATTCACAAACAAGGCCAACTTACTTTTCATCATTCAAGTAAAACCTAAGGTGAAAATTTAAACGATGATTTATAAGATTTGCCAGTTAAAACTATTTAGAACTGTTAACAGGCGTCGTTGATTCATCAATGAAATGTGTACCAACCACTCGAGTGAACTAAATTCGATCTCCGGCTAACGCACTACTAAACCTCACCTAGTTCGCCAACCGATAGTAGGGAAAAGATTTACAGTGACGGACGTATGTTCAAAACGGATCAAATTAATTGAAAAAAGCTGTTATCAGTGGTGATAAAAAAGGTATAGTACCAGACAACAATTACTACATTATCGACATGATAAAATTGAAACCCGTCACTGAAGATTTCAGTACACCGGCTACTGACACCTCTTTGATCACAGCCAAATGACTCCTACTTCCCCACCTGACTCAGACTCGTAATCAAGGTGTGCATGGATGGACTTAATATAACGTAGAGTAGACACCTCTAACTTTCATTTAATCAGATCCTACTTCAGATAACATTTCTCCACTGTAAAACACAGATACAGTTTAACATACATTGCAGACACCTCAATTAGCTAATATCCATGACGTTATTGACCGAAAAGCTTCGGTTTCCTAGTAGTGTATAACCCACCTTTAACATAATAACTTTAGTTATGTCGTTTTACAAGAACAGCTTCTACTTTACATTGTACAGTAAACACATTACCGTATAGTAAATTATCAGTCTGACACCTTGATGTATAAAAAGAACTTGTATGCTTTATTTATTTGGTATGAATAATGGGAGAGAATACAATCCTGTTCCAACTAGAAAAGGGTAAAATACCGATAGATATTGTATAGATTAGTCTGAATGCTGAATAAACCAATCTGCCGGAACTTCCCTCTTTCCCAGACTCTTTTTTGACTAGTAAACCAGGCACCTAATCCATGCGCGTGCGTATCTGTTCAGCATTCTTCTCTTGAGATACCAACACACATAAGAAATATCTTAAAGTCATCACATAAGAGTAAACTGATGTCAGAAGTGCCTGAAGATTCAGTCTTTAATACTGTGAAGCAAACAAGTGTCTATCATATTTTTTCTACGCACAGTTTTATAGTGATTTCTCCACTCAGGCCAAAGATTAATTTGTTTTCTATCACTACGGAATTAAGTTCGATTTACAGAAAACTACTGGTGTTACTTTGGAAAGATATTCAGCTGAAATTCCTTATTGACTAGGGACCCAAGCGTTGCCACTCACTGATTAGCAGTAAAAAAACGTGAGATTGGTATAATTGTCTCTATTCGTGATTATGGAACAGGATTCAAAGTCTGGCATGACGTCTGTGTCTCACTACGACGAGTCCAGTCCATTTATAATGTGAACGTTAGCAGTGACAATATAGACTCGTCATTACAATTCGCTACTGTGAGAACGTCACCACTAACCCAAAGCTGAAGCTGCTTTTCGGTATACTGTTTGGTACTTTTTGACTGTACACAGCTGCAAAGACTGAAAGAAAACATAAGTGTACAGTTTCGATCACTTGAAGTAAGCGGACACCGTTTCGTGAAAGATGACGATTGAAACCTCCAAAATTTTCGGTCAACCCAAAGCGAACACGTTATGCATCATCGGTCTTTATAAAGGGGAAGTGTCATATGCAACTACCAGCTAGCTGAAGACTTTTTCAGTCAGAACATAAAGCTTTAACTAGATAACTGGCCAGTCAGAACTCAACATATTGATAGACGTTCAGTGGAAGGTCCAGTGTTTCAGACTATAATTAGTTCATGATATCTTTTTGTAGGACTATTTTAATTATGTGACTGCAAACACACTACAAATCAATTGCTCGTTTGCAAATATAGGTTTCCAAAATTAGTGTGTATTATATCTTCGAATTGCCAGTTGGAATCAGGTAAAAGTTTACTAGGCAGTTATCAAACACTCATTGCCGTTTTCCTCATTCACGTGTAAAGATTCAGCAAGCATACTAAGCATAAACAGAACTTTCAGCAATGTTGTTTTCTCTTGTTGTTGCTTATGATTCGGTACTTACATTTTCGCTGTCACCCCACACCTGGAATATAAATAATATGAAATAAAAATGTTTACGGATTTATTTTCACATTGCAATTGGCAGAAAGTAAATAACAGAGAATGAGTTATAAGCAGTTTTCACAGTATCTTTCTGTCTTTGATATGATGAAACCAAAAGACCTGATTTATCATTCCCTTAACTGTTACTATTCCCGTCATTCTAGCTTTTCTTAGTATGCGATGAAATCCATCTTGTTGCCAAATAAACCTTTGGTACATGTCTACATTTTCCGTTTTGAGGAACAAATGCATCATTCTTCTCTCATTCCCTGAACTAAATGACCAGAATCGCATCAACTAAATGCGATAAAACGGACCTAGGGATTGTTTTGTCTGCCTTCTGCCAAACCACGATGGTGAATGTTGAGTAATACGTTGGCTAAGCTGTCTAGTAGTACATCCAACATAAGTGTGACTGTCAGTGCAGCTGTATCGTTAAATACACATAAACTTCGCAAAACTGTCTGGCTTATCCAAATGAATTTGGGTCCCAGTCATTCGTCAACTGGAGAATGACAAGCATAGCTTCACTGAGTAAAATATTCTATGTATACCCTGTGGAGCAAAATCTTGCATGACAAGTCCCCGTGTATTTGTAAATTAATTAACTGAGGTTTCTCCGTAACGTCATATTCTCAGGATTGCATCCGGCGTTTCCATATTTTACTTTATGAAATTGCTCGGAGAGCCCATCTCTGTCAAGGAATCATGAATACATTCAAACTCCTTTTGTAAGTCATTTTCCGTGCATATCTTTCTTGCTGTCCACGTGCGTGAGACACTGAACAATATTTCTCTTATTTTCAATAGGCATCAAACTAAGGAAAGCCTTATATTTACATCTAGAAGAATAAAACACTTGGAGAACACAAATCTGAGGAAAGCTAAGAAGCGAAATTAATCATAAAAGAGTGTAGAGGTGGAAAAACGATGAACAGGTTTAGAGAAAAGGTTGCACTATGAGCACATGTGATCTTCAATTTAAAATCAGATGTGAGTAGACACAGAAACGGAATGAAGATAACGGTTAAACGATAAGAGTCGAGATCAGGTGAAGACAACAGTAACAACTGATTTCCAGTGATTGAATTCTACTAACTAAGAGCTCGGTAGATACTGAGAGTGACTAGCTCTCCTGTCTACATGGGAAAGACTTCTACATTCGTATTAGATAAGCGAAATATAAATTATGTCAAATACTGAGAATATTATCACTTTCTAAGTGGTCCTCGACAATAGTAATTAAAAAACATTTACAAGACTTACAAAGTATGACGAATGAAGCATCTACGAATTTTTGATTAAAATGAGCATCATTAATTATTCACTTCAAAAAATATTTTCATGAATAATTTTAGCTGGATTTCATAAAACACTTTTCCACATTTAATATATTAACAAAGCGGTTTTATGAGTTCAGATCACATTGGGAATAGCTATTGAGAATTAGCAGTACCATGGCAGGATTTGTGTCAGCCACTCTTGTTGTCTGAATCCAACTCCTGACCAAAGTACCCTGAAAGCTTGCCTGGTTTACAAGCGTTAAACCCACCTAATGGAAACAGTAATATCGCCACTGATTTCTTTTATTTCACCAGCAGAGAGAAGAATGAAAGGAAGAGGAAGTGGGTTGTCTTCCATTCAAATCATATTTCTGCCTGCCGACTCCTGAATAAAACGCGAATAGGAGACGATGACTTGGGAATGGGTTCCAGGGTTAAATGGAGATAGCCTGCGAAACAAATCAGAGTTGATGGTCAGGTGTGGAATCAGCTAGCGCAAACTGCAGATAACAGAGTGCAATGGCGTTGTGTTGTTGAAGTCCATTTCTCTAGTTATAATCCAATAAAGTTTTAAATATCTATGCAAATATATTCAATGAGGTTGTTAAATTCATTGTCTTCAAAGATTATTGGAGACTTCTCATAATAATCCCAACTAAATTATTCCAGTCGGAATTAAGGCCAACATATCACGACTGTTTGTAAAAAGTTGAGATAAATCACTGCTTCTCTTTTCCTCTCTCTCCTTTTCAAACCACATTCTTATCAAAAGAAATTTCTCACCTACTTATATCATTTTACTAAGATGAAGGTAAGAACAAGTCAGTCAGCCAGACTTGTCTCAAACCGGCAACATTGTGAGGCTTACAAATGTTGAAGTTATTCTCATTTGTTCTAAAGAAGCTGTCTGTGATCTTCATCTACCCAGAATCCGTGTCACTCATCGTAAGCTCCTTTTGTCATTCATGTTGTGTTGAAAAGACGATGGCTCGTTCCACATCATGGCCGAGAGATACAAAGCCACTAAGATCGCTGAGCAGAAACTCATGTCAGAACTTGCATAAAAATATGCATATGATGAAGAGGCGAAAGTTGTCAAGAGAACCCTGAATATAATGCTGCCGCTTAAGAACTTATCCTAGATCAACTCCACCTGCAAGGCTGATCATGAATATAGGTGTTCACCGAAGACCCACTGAGCGAAGGATACAATACAGTCTAGATCTATGCAGAGAAGCCATACGCTGCCTTAATTACTGACAGATGTGATGTTGTGAGTGTCCCATTCGACTATATTAAGGGAGGAATTAAAATAAATCCAAAAGATCATTCTGCTGGATAGTGAGGAAGAAATCAAGATTTCTTGTTTGTGGCAGGGATGTTTCTGCACCGGATATGGACACTGAGCATCATGAAATAATATACACAAATGACGTACACGTAGACTCTGTGTGCTACAATAACATGCAGGCACATAAATTTAAAATAGGCAAGCCAGTTGCCGTGGGTGGGATCCATGGTCGTATTCTCGTCATTGGACGTGTATTTCATCAGGTAGAAAACTTCCTAAATAATCCAAAGTATTTTGACTTCACTGGTTTATCTTCAGGTCTGTAACAAAAAGCAATCCCCATTCAAGGATTTGGAGTTGTCAGTCTGCATAAAGTGCTGTCTCAAAATGTGACCACGTAACGTTCCACCTATTACACAGTCAGAATGACTACAACTTCTGAGTATATTCCTCCCTGATTGTGTTAAACTCATTTAATTACCTACTAGCTGTAGAGCGACATTGAAATGAGATGATATCAGACTGCAAGTGATTGTGTACCTGTTAAGGAGATAAAAAATGTCAAGTAAATCATTCCACTTACGCTTCATGAGAAAGTGTATAGCTGTAATTAGAAAGTTGATAATGAATACAATAATGAGACTATATTGATGTACATAGTGTACTTGGGCATTCATCTTCTCATCAGTATTAATTTGACAGATGCGCAGATTGTTATTGTGGTATTGACTATTTTATAAGTAGTATCTAAGCTTAGCTATCTCACTGAAGTTGTTTATTCATTTGATTATTAGCTACTCATTAGTTACCTAATAAGTCCTAACACATGTCCCTGGTGAAGAATGGCGAATCCTAGTAATGTTTGTCAAAGTCTACAAAATAAAGTTTGTGAAAATAAAACCTTAAATCAATGTTTAGAGGTCGCTCTTAATGAATTTTTTACTCTAAATAATGCATTTAAGTATGTTAATGTGTCATAAAACTTAGCATAGTAGTCACAGTAGATACTAAGTTGGTATATTTTGACATGGACAAACAGCAGGCAGTTGATGAACATAATTCTCTTTTTCTAATGTAGACGGGATCAGAAACGTGCATCATTTAAGGAACCAATGAAAATCAGACGACATTGGACAGCGTTTTCTTTCTTAGTCTAGGAATATTCGACGATGAATAGCTGGGACTCTAAGTCTAAGGATTCTTAATCAGTGGCTGAATGTTAAGTTTCTCGCTTCACAACTTTCATATCGCCAATTCAATTCCTTGAGTTGCGAGTGAAACTTTGTGCTATAGGCTTCAATATTGAAGTTTTCATAGCACTGGTTTCATTTTTATGGGGTAAGATGGCTGGCCTCTCGCGTAATTGTCCCTCCTTGCCCAGTTTACAACCACCTGAGTGAGATTTAAGTGTGCGTCGTCCGGGTAATGAACTCGAGACCACGTGTGTGGTTGACAAGTGTTCTACTGCTGTTCTGACCCACTGACTCACAGGCTTCAGTACTGGCAGTACCAAAATAGGACGAAACAGCTATCCAGCTTTCAACAAATCTCTTATTGAAATTGGTTTGTGATCAAGTCTGTCTTGAAACCAATCACATCACGGGTAAATGACATTGGCAAATAATAGTCCTGAGAGATAATCATCCTGTAATGTCTTAAGTCATGATAAAAGAACCATTCAGTGTTTCTTAATTTCCAAAGATTTCCCCTTTGGTATTGTTATCGACTTGGCGAAATACTCAAGGGATATTCTATTAAGATGAATTATAATGAACTTACTATTGCCTCATCGCATCACGACTAAAAACAAAATGTGGTCATTGAAATTTAGTGAGCTATGTTCAGTAGATATAAATTGTTACAATGTACATCGTTGATGCTGATTAAGAATTCAGACCAGATCATAAGATGATTAGCAGCCCAAATTATTCTGTAGCTCCATTTTCGATAGTTAAATATCCCAGAACAGTCAACTATTTTATTTAACCAGTGGAGGTTATTTTTTATGGCACCAGGAATTCAATTGAAAGCATAGAAAAGATTACTCTTGAAGAAGACATTTTACAACCTGAAGTGCATATACAGATTTGAAATACAGCTATCCAGTTCTCCCTGGCTTTCAAAATATTTGTAACTGAATACAATCATTGATTAAACTTGAAACCAGTCAAATCTGCACAGAATAACTCTTCAAAAACTCACCATTTAGAAGTAACGTGAAACCTTGAAATATTCAGAATAAAAAGTGGCTATTTTACATCAAACGAAAACACTGTTGGTGTAAATAACAAACATTATCACAGCAAAATATTTTTTGGTGGAGATTCAATTTAATTAAAAGTTTCCATGTTGATTGTGTAATAAAATTCAATCATAAACTATCTGAACTTACATGTACGCCATGTCTTTAAGCCTAAATATTTACCAGAAAATAATGTGGGTTTACACTTTTACATCTCGGGTTATTTCAGTTGAAATATGTCTTGCATATTATCAAATATTTTCATTTCATTTAAGACTGTAGGCGTTTCTGGATATTCCTCTAATTCCACGCTCAAATTATTTGTCTCATAAACCCAATCTCCACAATGAAGTGAATTGCAAACCATGTCAACGAAAAGTTGATTGAATTGAATTTCGCAGGTAGTCGGATGATGCGTAAATGCCGAAAGTGGTCTAAGACAGAGAAGATGAAGGGTACAAAATAAAACTGGACAGCTCTCTTTAAACGACTCCATTTACAGCAAATGCGTTTCATGTAAAAATGGTAAGTTTCACAGTGAAACAAAATTAATCTGAGAATCACTGAGGTTCATGAAGCACAGGGTAGAATACATAAACTTGTTCAGGGTTTAGTAACAACCTCACTTCTCTCCCCCACTCACTGAAACTGGAATCTTCAAGTTTCCATGCAACCACGTTAACCGGTAATTAATTTCATAGAAAACCATGCAACCAAGTATGTAAGATTTTAATTTTTCATATAAGTTAACCAAAATATTCATTATATACTAAGATTCTAAATGAGCTCCATAGTTCAATTGACAAAAGCCGAAATGGGAATAAAATTGGACATTGAATTTATTCTCTTGGAAAACATCTGATGCTTTAAATATACACTAGTAACATTATTTTACCGTTCACTTACACATCTTTAAGGAATCTCCGCCTATAATGATAAAATTTGTATAGACTTTAGTCTACTCAAAGTGGTGAATAGGGTTTACATTGCATTGATCACTACACCATGTCTGTAGGCGTGAGAATAATATAATAGTCGCCGATCGTGCATATGGTCCGTAGTTTGAACCCTAGCCAACGCATTCCTGGACCCTACCTAGCCGACTGTAAGCATAGTAAAGTGGGCTGGAGCCTGAAGCCCTTTATTCCACTCGGAACGAGAAAGAATACAAAAATACAAATTAAAAAAAGCTGTGTCCTCTGAGCTGGATGGTTTAGTTGCGGAGCTTTTATTGTCTATCTAGACGGTATATCTTCAGAGGAAACTTCCGTGAAATAAGCCTATAGAATTATCCATGGGTATGTCATCCAACTCTTCCAGTACACGTGAAAGTGATGGGTTGTTTCTGAAGAAGCTGCAATCAACAGACACATTGACACAGGTGCGACTAACCAATTTGTAAAGCGTAACGTGAACAAAATGTCCATTCTCAGATCATCGAAATAATCCCTACCTACACAATTGCACTAAAGGATGAGGAAACCTGCTTAAATAACCAATCATTTCCAACATCACCTTGAGAGACCGCTAGTAAACTCGTGGAGACATATAAAGTGTCACTTCATATTGATGTCTGCACTGAAGATGTTGTTTTGAAGAACAAAGTTTCACAACTAAACCATCCATTTCAGACAACACAACCATGTATGAATTACAAATCAGACACAAGATGGCCAGTTTTACTATTATAAATGTTCTGCATTAAAAATCAACTATAGACACCAAAGTTGACAAAAACTGAAGCGTAGCTTTTTTGTCTACGCACTCATCAGTACAGATGAGTGCTAATAATTAAAATATCAAATGTACATAAATCAGTGAAGTGAAGGCGGTCAAAGATGCTATAAGTGTCTTTCAAATTACCCTGTACTTGTTATATTCCATTTTGCTTCTATCTAGGTGTCCTTCGTAAACAACAATACAACGTGTAGCTGTAGTTCAGGAAGAAGAATGTTGCTTAAAATCGTACTGAATATACATATATATATGTATCCATATGCATGACATTCGTCTACCAGTCAAGCATTGTATATTATGTCCCACAGTTTGCTCCATCATACATTAGGTCTATAGAAAAGTGGCCACTAAAAGCATTAGGAGTCAAAAGTTGACTCCATTCAGTTGCATGTGTTGGGTGGAGCAGTATGGTCACTCATAGGGAAAGAAAGCTAATCAATGAGGTTGTAAAGCTTCACCGATTCAAGTCATTGTGGCTTGTGCTATGGATGCTGGACCATTACGTTCCTCTGTGAACAATGCTAGCCATGGAACAACTACGTTAGAAAGGTGTTAGTGATGATTATATGAAAGCATGGCTATACTCTGTAAGATCTCTGTTTTTTGACTTCAATCACAAAGGATATGTAGACTTCCTAGTCGGGTCTATCATGATATTAAGAGCCAGTGACTATAAGATTATTCGTGACATGCCTTAAGATCGTTCGCAGTGGCTCGAATGCGTTCACTCGTTTTTTTCAACCAGTTTCTCAAAACCCTGACCAGATTTCATATAATTATTCTCCGCGTCTTTTTCTTCCGTCTTTGTCCACTGCAAATGGATTACAATTGTGATGAAATGAAGTGACAGACATACAAGTAGCCCAACTGCACCTAATACCTTGGCACGCTTACCCAGATCAAGGCAGTGAAAGCAGACAGAGATCACTATAATGACAGAAAAGGTGTGCTGAAGGCAGTATAAGAATTCCTGTGAGAATAATGGGTAAGTTTAATGTGATGTAATAGGAAAATAAGGATTGGCGTTAGGTAAGAGATAGATTGGGGTAGTATTGTTAAAGGAATTGGTTAAAGTCAGGCTCGGAAAAGATTTGTATTATGGACGAGCTAAGGATTCAGATTGGCCTCTTAGAGCAACTGATCATTTCAAAGTCGTCGGTGTGTCTCCTGCTGTTACGTGTTTATTCTCTGACTCAGCCACAGCTCTTTCCTCTAATTTTATATCTGCTTCTCCAAAGTGTGACAGTTAAAGACTAGATGTTTTAATTTACTTCAAAGTGAAAGTTCACAGCAAACATTTTTCATATGAAGAATATTATCTGTTACACTTTTAGGATGTTGGTTTAAACTGTACACTTACTCAGGCCTGTAAATGTTTAGCAGAACTATTAGTTATTCACAATCAACACAATGAGGGATTGTACGACAGAAGACAAGTAACTCCACTATGAGAATCAATTCCTAATAAACTGATCAATATCTCTTCAAGATAATAAAAAAGATATAATAAGATCGATATATGCTGAACAGTATTATTCATGAAGATCGGGTCCCTTGTACATTGCACAACATCTTAGCTGTAATTAATTATACAGACAGAAACCTGAAAGAGAAAGATAGTGCACCACAATGTTGTTCCGAAGATAAATTACATGAAGAGTCAGACTTCTGAAGAAGGCAGTTATTCGGTTAAATTTCAAAAGAGGTGGTATATCACAACGAATAATCAAGATACTGGGCGTTTCTCTTAATACAACTTACACAGCAGCTAAGTTCGTTGCTGTTTACAATCGTAGTCATTTTCTTTATCAATCGAAATTCGACAGCTGCCCATCAGGAGTCACCTCAAGCGGTTTTCAAATTTTAGTGTACATTCCATAGCAAGTGAGGTGGAAGGACAGAAAGGTGGAAAACCACGTTTACTAGCAATACTGACGGAAATCCAATCGAATCGGGATACAAAGTCTGTATTCGGACTACATTTACCAAGATCAATCAGCAGAGAAATCCAGCTTAACTTTGTTTTGTTGAATCTAATACTACCAAACCACTTAAGACCAACCATATTATCCCAAGTATTACGTAATCACATATTCTCTTTTCTACTGCCAAAATTTTCTTGACCTACTTAACTGATTACAACTCATTTCGAAATGCTTTCATGCATTATCATATGATTATTCCATTCGGTTTCGACTGCACAAAGAGCTTTAGTAGGACATCTCCATTTGATCCTGTTTCCTGAATTCTTCTTCACCTTGCTCCACGATTGCTCATAAGCTCGCATCTCCTCTTACACAATCTCCTCCATGTTTTATTCGGACGCCTTACTTACCGCTTCCTATTTGAATTCCTATCCACTCTGAGGCCTAAGGTGCCGAACGGAATAGTTGTTTGTTCACTAACTTGCTAATCCTGTGTCTGAAGAGAAGCCTCTAGATGAAGTGTGCACATTTTATACTACAAATTATGTCACTTCTTCTAACGAAGTCATCTCAAACTTCTGATAAAGAATCCTGTTCATTCTGAGACCCAGTCTTCTGGATAACTCAAATGTTTCTCTTATCACATGCTTCTTTGTCTTGTGACTGGGATGTTCTACTTTTAATTCTTTGAAATTACAATTTGCTTTATCTCAGATACGGTGGAATGTAGATTGTTGGATTAGTCAACAGCCTTCTTCTTCTTCTGTCATTCCAGAAAATGCGGAAATAAAACTTGAAATATTTGTTTAAACGCATCTCAGGGTCATCATAAGTGAATAAACAACCAGTGACGTATTTTGAAATGACAGTGAATAGCATCGTTGAGTTAATTCACTTACCCGCCATCACTAAGTAGAAACAGAGAAGAAACAAGATATTGAGTCTATGTGTATGTTGAACGGCCTAACAATGATGCTAGTTGAAGCAGTACAGTCCCTTACTATGTTTCACTTAATGACGCGCAGTGTAAGTTTCTCACCCATATAGAAGAACTGGCTGATTTAACATTAGTGTTAAAAACAAAATCTTCTTCTCTATGCTGAGTGCCGGAGACTTCCACACTGAATGATTAATAAACGTCTGTCTCGCCTCCCCGGTTCCGGTTGTGACATCCTTATCCGCGGTGTCACCTGTGGTTAAAACAATGCTTTATTGATAAGTGAAGGGATTGACCTCTTCCAAATTTATCCAGTTGATGGTGATTGGTGCTGGTTGTTGCTGCTGTTGGTTGGTTATCTCAATCAACTCCGTTTCCTCCATGAATACACAATACAAACACGAAATTAGGAGTCGTCTTGGTCGAATACCTTGGTAAGTGTGTTAATAAGTTGTTACAGATTTTCACAGCAAAGCTGCATCAGAAATTTGAACAAGGTTGTCTTTTTCGCCTATCTAGGGAGCATCGTTTCAACGACAGCTTGTGGCAGCACGAATGAAGATGTCAAAGCCGTCCATCCATAATATGAAAGTCAAGACAGGCGTCAATTACTCTAAAAATAGTGTGGAGATCAACAGCACTCAACACAAGAAAAGAGGTTTGACTTTCCAATACCAGTGTCAGTCAGTTCAATTCATCTGAATGATTCATAAGACTTAGTGTTACACGAAACGCATTAGCAACAGGTTGCAGACTTTCACCTATAGCCGGCTTCACTCCACAGACTGCTGATCATAAATGACGAGCAGCCAGAATCTCTGGCAACGAAATGACTAAGAATCTGCCGCTAAATAAATATTGAGAAACAAAAGCAGGTGCAGTGAACTCACACTGCGAAGTTCACTAAGTGGTGATATCGCACGCCAGGCCCTCTAATAGGGAATGACGTGTTGGACGTGGGTTACAGGTTGACATAGAAGAAACTATGTGAGAATGAAACAAAAACGCCTGTTGGCAATCGTGAAGTCAGTTGAAGCAGACTAGAGAAAATAGAGTGAAAACTGCAGTTTCCTGTTGAAGCCACATGTTCCACCCTGTCGTGTATTTATGCTATGAAGCTGATTAGTACTTAATTTCTGACTACTCTTACTAATAAGCTGAAATCACCTGAGGAAGTAATTAGCACTTTGTAAATCGTCTATTTATAATCATCAACTCAATATTAGTGAGAAGAATAGAAGTTAAGTCCCTAATGTAAATCGATAAGTACAACAACTTACTATCCAATAACAAGTGGTATTCTGGTAAGAAAAATTGAAAACATTTCATAACTAACTGTGTGTATGTGTGAAATACCTCAAAGTTTTTCTCATTAAAGATGGACAACGATTTTTAATATTACAAAAGCCTAAGGGTTCACTAAAAGCAAATTCATTTGTAATGGGAAAACGTCTTGCACATGGCATAACTGATCACCGATTATTTGAATAATGCGCCTTGGATACACGCCGATGCATTCTTCTATTGATATGTGATGTGTGCTACCTATGAAGAGACGCGAGTGGTATGTAGGATGATTTATTCGACGGGTTAGATTATGGCGTTTGTGGATATTAGGACTAATTTTAGTTATTAGATTTCCTCGTGATCAGTGTGGCCCACCGTATCAAGGTGAATTGGGTGTTCATGGAAGGAATTTGTAATGGTTGTGCTATAACACACACTGACAAAAATTAGAATTCATGAGTGCTTGAGCTCCACCTCAAGTGGTTGAATGGCCAAACAGCTTGGTCTGTTAACATGAAAGTCCCGCATTCAATACCTATTGGGATAGTAATTGCTCTCCGATTGACAGTCCCAAACTTGTACGAAATAGATGTCTAGTGTTTCCTGGTTTTAAACCGTCTCTAACTGATGGTGGTTCATGATGGAATCTAACAACTGGAGACTTTCTAAGAGGCAATGATAATCTGTATGCGGTGAATAATAAAGTTGATGGAGACGAAATGAAGAAAGAGGATGGCAACTATGAGAATAATTTGATGGGCGAAAGATACAAGCCACATATAATGACAGTAATTATTATTATAACCATAACTATTCGCTGAATGTAATTTCTGCTCTTACCAGTCCCTTTCAGGTTTAGAGTTCGAAGTTCAGTCATTTCGACATTCTGACCGACTGATATCAGTTTAATTGCAAACCGCTGTACAGCTGTCAAACGCAGAATTGTTGATGGCTGTATATAAGAGTACCATCTTCCTACCGCTGGTCAACGAGGTTTTTACGTGTTAAAATTCAAGTGTAGTTGGTAACTGTCAACTTAAGTTAACTTCACCTGGTCTGGAATGCTTAGCAATGGAATCCAAGACGCAAGTTTCGTCTTTTTCTCGACTTATAAGCTGTATGCGCCTGCATTCGCATGGAGTGATTACATTTCGAAACGGACTGAAACGCTGAACCTATCGTTTCACTATTCACTAGGACACGAAGGGAAAAGAACAACGTCTTTTGGTGAGGGTATCGGTTGTTATTTTCAACTTCACATTGATTGATTCTATTGAATGGAAGGACTTGATCCTTGGTCAGTCTGCATCCTTACTGATAAAATAAGAGTAACAACTGATCATTCACCAGTCTCATATTTCCTAAAATATCCTAACATAAATCATGTTTACCTTACTAGTGTACTGTCTGACTGTTTCCTTCCTCTAACTGAAGAAATGAATTTATCTCTAACATATTTTTAGTGAACTGTTTGCATTCAACATGAAAAATGTCTTAATTCGCAAAACTGTTGCTACTGTGCATTGTTCAAAGATTACAAAACGTAGGAGTTGTCATGGGAAAAATTCAGTCATTTATGCGCGCATATCACCATAAATTCACAAGGTGGAATGTTAGGGAAATGAGGTCACTTAATGCATATATGTGTATAATATACAAAGAATGGTCCTAGTGTCTTAATAGTTTACATGCTCTTCTTGTAACTAAAAGGTCCTGAGTCTGAATACTATGAGGTACGAACGGTTAAGTTGTCTCAAACTAGGAACAAACATATGCCAAATACTCCTTGATTTAGGTAAGTGAGAAGCTTTTCCAAGTTTTTCCTTCTTAGTACTGTGAATTATGACTTTCCTATGTTGGTTTAAAGGAATATTGATTTAAAATTCAAAGAGGTAGAATACACTGTGTAGAAACGATGTTCAAATACCTGAGTCTTCGTAGGTAGTACATCTTTGGTAAACATCCTACGTAGTTGTAAGTTGTGATATAAAATGTCGCTGAATAGTACAATCACATTCCAACAGAAGGTTAGAAAACACTGTAACAAATCAAACTATTAGTATTTTGTTCGAGCCTTCACTGTTAATGTAACCTACAAACCAAGTAAATTGCTTGTTGGGGGGCCATTTATGTGCTGAAATCATATATAGAAAAGATGGAAACCAGCTCTAAAGCCCTAAGTAACATTTTAAAAGTGTGGAAAGCATTAATCCCTATTGGTCAGTGTTAACAATAACTGAATCCCCAAAAAGCAGGTGGACTGATAAAATTTGATTGCGCCAGATAAATTGAATGATGGCCTCTTGATAGGGTGACTGGGAGAATTAGGCGTAGATCTTTGAGTATTTGTATGACTCATATGGAAAATAAGTTCTCTTCACATTGCAACTGAGAAGTAATCTCCTTCTGAACTTCATTAATGTACATATCAATCATTTCGTGGGTTCCTGCAGTATAAACCAGTATAAACTACCAGTGAATAGCACATGAATCACTCCATTGCACCTCTCTTCACTTTGATTAAGATAGAAGGCATTTGTGCTTCATGAGAATTTATTCACATGCATATCTTATGTTTGATGTCACACAAAATCGAAGACTTACAAGCGAAAACCGACAAACTGGTCGAAGAAGCAGCAAAAACAAGACTGTTTATGAAAATAACCAACCAACAACAACAACAACGGCAGCAGCCACATCCAGCACCAATCACCATCAACGGAAGGGATTTGAAAGAGGTTATTTCATTCACTTATGCAAGGAGTATTGTCTCAACTACAGGAGGAACGGACAAGGATGTCAAATCGAGAATCGGGAAGGCGAGAAACACATTCATCAACCTGAAACCAATCTGGAAACCTTCGTCACTCAACCCAGCATCAACAACAAAATTCCGATTTTCAATACAAACGTCAAGTCAGTCAGTTGTTCTATACGCATCAGAAACTGGGTGGGTCACAAAAGAATATTTCCAACAGCCTGTTGCAGACCTTTATCAACAGCTGTCTTCGTTCTATAGTTAAGGTCAGGGGGACGGAAATAATCACCCGCAAAGAACTGTGGGAACAAACAAAACAAGAACGAATCGCTCAAATAACATGCAGGAGAAAGTGGAGGTGGATTGGACACTCGCTGAGGAGGCCGCGTCAGGCCCAAAGGGCAGCGGCGAGTGGGACGTCAGTGCGAGGGTGACATGGAGGAGATCGTGTGAAGAAGTTTTGAAACAGTATGGACTAACATGGATGCAAGTGAAAAGTACAGCAGAAGACAGAAGCTAGTGGAGACGTGCACTTGAAGCCCTATGTTCCACTAGGAACCCAAGGGAACAATAATAATAATAAGAAAAGTTGAATGATTGCCTCTTGATTGGGTGACTGGGAGGAGTAGGCATAGATCTTTGAGTATTTGTATGATCAATACGGAAAATAAGTTCTCTTGACATTACAACTAAGAATTAATCTCCTTCTGAACTTCATTAATGTACATATCAATCATTTCGTAGGATCCTGCAGTATAAACCACCAGTGAATAGCACATGAACTACTCCATTGCACCTCTCTTCACTTTGATGAAGATAGGAGGAATTTGTGTTTCATGAGAACTTAATGAATTTATTCACATGCACATCTCATTTCATATTAGTAGAGTAGCTGCAAATATCACAGATGAGAAGACATCGCCTTCCTATAATTAGCACAAAGTACTGAAGAATGACCTTTGTTAATTTGCGTCTTTCTCGCAAAGTGTTACCGTTAACCAATCAGTTTTCATCTGTCTATGATTTTTATTTTCGATAAAGAAAGGTTCCTGAGGTTTGTGAGACACATATAAGTGTGTGACAGACAAGAAAAATGCGTGAAATCCAATTAATTGTACTTAGTTAATCAAGTTTCTCATTTGGTGTCATTCTGTGTGTTTTTGATGATAATCCTATACAAACTGACTGCTAGCAAACAAGCGTGTTAGCACACATAAATCTACCGGGACATAAACATCGATGGCTTATCAATATAAGAGTAGGAGTGACATCAAATTTCTCTTCTTTTTATATCAGTCTCCTAGAATATTGTGTCTCTTGATTTTTACGAGTTGATCACAGATTCATATCAGTTAGGGAATCATTGAAAACCAGTCATTCCAAATGAGGTCTGATATAAGTCGGATATAATATGAGATACATGCATAACTACACTCTTGCATAAGTTAATCTCCAAGGCCCAGTGCTTACACCAATCACTTAACAAGTTTAAATCTTCCTGCAAAGCAAGTTGATCACTGTCATCGTGTAAATCCCTCCATGTCTTGATGTCATCAGCAAACAGTAAGCAGGATGACTTAGCTACCGATGGAATCTCATTAACATAAATCAGGAAAAGAAGTGGGCCTAGAATTGTACCCTGAGGAACGCCACTCTTAAACGATTCCCATGTTGATAAAACCCCGTTAACTCGTACTCTTTGTCTTCTGTCCTTTAGAAAGTCTTGAATCCAGTCGGCAACCACTTTATTGATTCCCAGACTACCTAACTTTACTAGAAGACCTGAATGAGAAACCCTGTCAAACGCGTTTGATGTAGAAACACCGGTAGGTATGCTTCAAAAGAAGAAAGGGTTTTCATTCACTTATAACTTTTACGAGCTTACTGTGTATGCGAGATGTGAGTTGAAGGACAAGTGGATGGATGTCAAAGCATATATGAAAGCAATGAAATATTAACAAGAATGATGTGAATATATCAATGATCCCTCTATCATAAGTAAAATTTAAGGAAGTGAATGAGTGACTGGGCTGTAGTATACAAATGGGGTTGACATATTCCTTATTACAGTGATGATTCCTCCGTGAATAAACTAAGATTTTACTGAGAATTACACGAGAAATCAGTGTGTAGAGGAGGTACACCAACACAATTCCAGAAACTCTACTTTCCTCGAAATACGATTGGGAAAACACGATACTTAATGTAGCTGCTTGTATTATGTGACTGTTTACCCAATGTAGTTAAAGTTCATGCAACTGGCCTTCTTTGACTTCGTCTATACCCAGGAATATTCAAAGAGTGACATTTCAAGAGTAACTTCTACTCTCTATCCTGTTTGACAAGATGATACTTTCTGTTTCCACATCTACTTTGAAATGGTTAATATAGAATAAAATGGCCTTAGTAGTAAGAACCATGCAATTTTTGAATTTATTGCATGAAATCAACGAATCAACAAAATTTAAATGATCTTCAGAAATACGAAGAACAAAATGTTTTGAGACGATGAAAGTTTGAGTTAAAAAAAGGAAATTTAATGTTATGTGTACTTTCATGCTGAATCTTCATCGTTATGTAGGTCTGTAAGTGTGGCTTATACTTAAGATAGACCTCAAGTAACCGCACTTACTAAACACTTCTCCACTTAATAACCTTATCAGTACTCTACCTAGAGTGTATATACTGACTAACGAAATCAAAGTAAAAAGGCTTGAGAGTGGAAGCGTGTCTTGAAGAGAGTTGTATTTTACACAAATGAGATATCAATTTTAATAAATAAGGTTGATGAACAACTTGTCTGATGCCTCGGCTAGGTAGTAAGCTCGAAGAGTTCGCTGAATGGTAACAAAACAAGGGAGCGAACCATGTATGTACAGTCATGTCGGAAATCACAAGATTATGTGGCGCGAAAAGTGGATGAATGCGTTTAAACAAAAATTCAAACATTCAAAGTACACTACAGGTCCACGAGGACTCAAAGATATTTCTACGTATGAATTCTGATACTCATTTTAGTTCTAATCTTTATCAAAAGTAGCGAGAATCGTATGAAATTTAAAAAAACGGTGATTCTATAATTTGCACTTCGAGCTTTTCTACTTCTCTCATACACCTATGTACTTCTTACAACTTTTCGGAAATTTGTAACATACACCATGATAATAGTAGTTGACGTATAATAAATCTTTTTGATGGAAACGTACGAAAATATACAAAGATCATTCACGAGTATTTCATCAAAGTTAGAAGTCAGTTAATTGAAGTGGTTTGTTAATAATGATATAAATACATCATTTGTGAAAACATCAATAAAATATTGAGACAGGAGACTGTGAGTTTATGAGCTTACCTTATGCTTACATCGTTATAAAATTTTACTGATGGGGAATTTCAGTGGATTTTAAAAACTTGTGTACATGCTTTAACGACCTATCTGGGAAGCATTGTTTCAACTACAGGCTCACGGAACTGACTAGGATATCAAAGCAAGCATCGGAAAAGCAAGGCAAGCTTTCATTTCTCTCAAGTCTGTGTGGAGGTCAACAGCACTCAGCATGAAAAATGAGATCAAGAATCTCAACTCCAATGTGAAGTCAGTGCTATTATACGGATCAGAGACTTGGCGCGTCACGTAGGCCACTTCGAACAAACTACAGACCGTCATCAACAGCTGTCTTCGCTCGATACTTCGCTCATGATCAGATGGCTGGCCAGAAAGGATCAGCAACAGGGATCTTTGGAAATTAGCGAACCAACCCAGCAGGAACCGACTGTGCAACAGATATGCAGGAAGTAATGGAAGTGGATTGGTCATACTCTGAGAAAACAAACCATCATAAAGTGACATCGTACTCCAGGCCATCGCTCGAGTGGAACCTGAACAGGAGGCGGCGAGTTGGTCATCAGTGCGAGGGTGACATGGAGGAGGTCACGTGAAGAGGAGATGAAAGCATGTAGTCAGACGTGGAGCCAGGTGAAAGTGTTGGCGGAGAACCAAACGCAATGAAGACGTGCGGCTGAAGCATTATGTTCCTCTAGGAATCAATGGAACAATAATAATAATAGTAGTAATAATAATAAATGTGAACTGAGTCATGAATTGCAGTCAGACGATTAATGAATTGAAACTGGTAGGAGATACTGGCTTCAGGAACAGTACACTAATATTTGTATTTCCCAGTGACAGCAATCACTGGATTCTGTTTGTCTGACATGCACATGTGCACAAATCCTGTACTCACAGGAAAGACCCTATTCTATGTTTCTATCAAAGTTTTGTTATGATTATTGGTAGAACATTTTATGTTACGTAAGATACTTTGTATCACATATTCTACGTTATATATTTTCTTGTTCGTATGTAGATATTCCTTGTGGTGTGGAATTATAAACAGTTGTTTTTGTGAAATATCAAATCTACTCACTAATTTATAGACTCGTGAAGCTGTTAGCGATTGCTATCTGATGTCACCACCCTCAGAAAATGACCAGACGGATACAGAAGCGTAAGGCAGTATTTCACTTCATCCATTTCTCTTTAACCGACAGTGATACCAAGGAGAGGGAAGTGCCGTTATTAATAATGTCAATTGCGGCTGTTTGTGCGTAAGTCCTTGAAAATATACTTTTGCCTTGAGTTGTCCTTTAAACTGCACAATTCCAATGCACCTATTGAGATGAATGATATTATCACAGCAATATATACTGAGAAAAACATCAGTATTAGATAATGGGACGTGTCTTTTTCACTCTACTTACTCAGCATCAGGCGGATTCGATTTAAAATGTGATAAGTTTGTTTATTGTAATAGATAAACTGGACACTGTTTCAAGTACAATTTGTTCCTCATAATCACAATAATGCATTCACGTAACATTTCGTGACTTGCTTTATATACTGTTTTACTCTCCCTACGATTTTTATTTCAATTTTACATGTATTTAATATAGGTGTTGCGTCATTTCGATTGAAAGTTTGACTAAGTAGGATCAAACATCCTAGATCTAGCTAAATTGCCACGTTCCAAACAACTAATTGACCACTATCTACTCGTTAGACCTAAGTAACTGAATTCACAGCCATTAAATGTTATTCGGCAAAATATTTAAATCTATCAATTTCCTAGCAGACAGAGTTTGTCTCTGATTGGGTTGATTTAAATGACACTTAGGGATATGTTGAGATGTCTACACGGTGCATGTTTTGTCCAAATATCGCCGCCATAACCTGGCAGTGGGATTAAACGTTCCAAGGGCTTTACGTTCTCTACTGTTCATAAATATGTCTACTACTACTATTTGGAATATTAGTCATCTCATTTCCAACCCTTTTATTTGTTTGTGTATTTTGTTTTCAAATTTGAATATACTGGAGGTTAGAGAAAACTAAGCACCTCATATTATTTATTCAGACAAGACCTTAGTTCGTGATCAATGCTCACTTCGTTCCTGTCTGCTTCTACAGCTGCACTGATGGGAATATAATTGTAAAAATTTATTAGGTTATATTAATATATGTGTAAAACTTGAACACTGCGGTAGTATATAATTCCATATTAGTTTGTTTATTAGATATATCACACTGGGAAACAGTAT
This sequence comes from Trichobilharzia szidati, assembly GCA_944472155.2. Taxonomy (NCBI): domain Eukaryota; kingdom Metazoa; phylum Platyhelminthes; class Trematoda; order Strigeidida; family Schistosomatidae; genus Trichobilharzia; species Trichobilharzia szidati. The sequence goes on along the minus strand of OX235272.1, from coordinate 25,683,358 downwards.
TATTTACTGGATGACAATGTTTCGAACACAATTTATTGTTCATAATCATATCAATTATAATCACACAATTTCGAAACTTGAGTTTTATAGTTTTCTTTGTTCTCTCCTATTTGTCGTCGTTTGAGTAGTAGAGTTTTCTGGATATCTGACTGGACAGGTGATGAATCATTCCTATTACACGTGCCTGCAGTTGATTCGATCAACAAAGCTTCCGTTGTCATGAATCTCTCCTTCCACTCTGTTGTTACATTAGATTTTAGAACTGTCATCTTATCCCATCCAGCCTATAGTATGGTTGTGTGTAATTGCATTTAGTGAGTTCTATAGCTGAACTATTCTCCAGATTTCTTATCTTATTCGGGTCAAGCAATCTAGATTTTGCTAGGTTTTTATGCTTGGCTAGTCTGACTGCCCCTGTTCTACTACTTTGACCTATGTATTTGACCTGACGACATTTAGATTTCCGATCATCGCATCCTATGTCAGTAAAAACAGGATTGGTGAAATGTATAGGTAATGGGGCACAAAAACTAAGTAGTTGTAAGGAAAATCTAAGACAGGAAGTGAGGTATGTGAGAGAAGCTCTTTCTATTTGAGTTTCCTTAAGCTTTCGTTATGCTCGAAACAGCATCCAGCAATTACATATTGCATCATTGTGTGTTATATGAGAAAATTATCTAATAGGGAATTATATTCATCAACAATTCTGAAATTATACCCTTAATCTGATTCGTATTGACTGTGTTATTTAAATGATTGTGAGATAACTGGTAATTTATGGGCTTAGAAATATTATTCACTTAGTCGCTTTTGTGGTATTCAGTGACTGATTTACCCTTTCAAAATGAAGAGCTGAATTTCTTGAATTTATTCTCTTTATTAGTGTATCTGTCGGTGTAATTGCGCCCTCAGTGAATAGACTCTTGCCAATACAAGTAGCCTAGAGGGTGTTAAAACACATAAAACACACACAACCAATCACATTCGGGGTCACCCACCAGGAGAGATGACTAATAAACTCGTGAAGAAATCCAGTGTATCTGTAGAATGGGACATATTAGACGCTAATGAGTATTTCATTACCTGTGAGGTAATAGGTTGAAGTAGACTTTAAAGCGTTACCCAGTGGACTCGGATTTCAAGCTCTTGATTGTGTAATTCGCTTTCTGATCTCACGTAGATTTCTGGACAAAATACAACCGTTAAGAGACTTAATTATTTTTCGTCACCGTATTATCTTGCTGATATTTTTCTGAACTGTTACGGATTGGATTAAGCCACACCAACAGTGTCAATTGATTAAATGTAAAAAGCATATTAAGAAAGGATTTTGTCATGTACAGTTCACTTGAGACAAACTGATTTGTTTTTGATTCTAATGAATACATTTGTATTACATTTTGATTATTCATTTTAGCTTGGTTGCTCTTATTTTGCACGTGTGCTTAGTAAATGTTCGAAAATTGAGAGCGATGCGTGCAGTTAGTGTATTGACGATGCTGTTAGTAGTAAGTTATGATTTCAAAAACTTTTTTTCAAAATATAATAAGTTTGGTGAGTGAATGATTCTTATTTCCTACTGTACATCAGTGAATTTGAAATAATAAACTAAATATGGCATCAAATCAAGTATTGTGTATTTTAGAATACTGCGGGAATCATGATCGGTGCACTACAAGCATTTTTACAGCTCCTAAGAATATCGTCTGAACCTTCTGTCATTGTCCTTTGTAATCCACTTGGTTAGGGGTCGACGCTAGAAAATAATCGGGCAAAAGATGAAACTAATGACGGTGAAGGTAAATCGTTATGAAGTTGAAAGCTGACATTGATTTAAAAGGATGAAATTGTGCGTTAACCACACGTAAATAAAAACTGCAATCAAAGCAATCGAAGAATCTACTTATCAGATGTTCTTCAAAAAATTACTAAAATGTAGAAATCTCACTGTATCACTGATGAAAATACACATCCCTATATGATAATTAAAACATAGAGACATCACCTGGCAATTTAGACCAGACACAAATATAGATACTTACTCACTGGCCTCAAGATGGATATTATCGCAATTTCTTCATAAAATGCAATTAAGTTGACAACCACTCGTATTCACTGAGTGGTAAATAGAGTTTACAGTTTACAATTTATTTAGGATAGTAGGCTATATGCCTGTGCTAATCCTTTCGATTTGTTACACACAGGAGGTTCAATCTCGCCTTGAATGAATCAATGGATGGCGCTGATACGACGTGTTCTGGTAGGGAGTTCCAATGGTTCACAATTCGATGCGAAAAACGGATCTCCAGACGCAGACGACTCGACCGTGGTTTTTGAACCCTGAGGTGATGTCCTCGCAATTGGTTGGTGCTAGAAGGAAGAAATAAATTAGATAAATTAGCTCCAAATTCATTTCTTAGGATACGGTGTGCTAGTATTAGGTCACCCCTAAGTCGTCTATATGACAGTGGAAATAAACCCAGTCGACTTAACCTCTCCTCATATGAGAGGGTTGAGAAACCCTTTATTAGCTTAGTTCCTACTCTTTGCACCCTTTCTAATAACTCTGTTTCTTATTTGAAACATGGGCTCGCTGCCTGGATACTATATTTCAAATGAGGTCTGATATAAGTTGGATGTAATATACGAAATATTTCAGCGTCAAAGTTCGCAAAAGCCTTGCGATAGATTTCAAGAATGCTGTTAGCAATGAAATACCGTGAAATAAATGACTGCAATCCATGTGATATAAACACACAAACCATAATTGTTGAATGTTCGTAAGGCTCTATTTATAAAACGTTTATAGTTCCTATTTTTATTATTTCATGACTTTATTTCTTAGATAATGCTGTGGTCAGGAGTCACTGTTATATACTGTTACAAAGTCAACTTAATGTGCAACTTGCTTGCACTTGCTATAGCAGCTTTTGTGGGAATTATATCAATCACTGTTGGGTTCACATCGAGACCATTGTCAGACAGAGGATATTTTGTGCTATACCTGATATCTGTGGTATTAATCCTAATAGGATTTGTCTTCTACCTTATTTTTCAAATATTCGGTGTGAGTATTTCACGTATCAAGTGAATTTTAAGTTATTTTATATACTCTTGCATTTTGATGTAGTTGTGTCCTCTGAGCTGGATAGTTGATTTGCGGAGCTTTCGTTGCCCTACTAGGTAACATCTTCAGCGCATACTTCAATTTCAATTGAATTGAGCTTTTAGATTTCTCCACGAGCTTATTAGTCATCTCTCCTGGTGGATGACCTTCATTGTGATTGGTTGTGTGTGTTTTGTGTGTTTTCACACCCTCTAGGCTACTTGTATTGGGAGGAAAGAGGTAAATAAGAGGGAAATCTCACACACACAAAGGGTCAAACTTCAAGTCAAGGATGCAATCAGCACCGATGCCAATACAAGTAGCCTAGAGGGTGTGAAAACACAAAAACGCACAAAAACAAACAATCACGTTCAAGGTCACACATCAGGAGAGATGACTCATAAACCCGTTGGGAAATTTTAAAGCTCACTTCACTTAATTTATAAAAGATTATATTTGTAAAGTCTCGGCGAGATTGAAATGAGTAATCCCAACGTTTCGTTCGCCAGTCTGGTCCGAACTTCTTCAGGGAAACTGATCGAAATTAACATAACAGAGGTTTATATATAAAAGGAACATCACCTGTTTTTAAAAGCTTTGTTCAATCATGAGTCATAACACAAGTATCAACAAGTATAATAAACAAAATTTTATGAGCTGTGATCAAAATTTGACCTCGGACTTACAGATATTGGTCTACCTTTGTTAAACACTTTAAACAGAGTGTGTATGTGTGTGTGGGTAAACAGTTGTAAAACATTTCTTAACGTTTCCATAAGAAGATATGGACAGTCGAGAATTTTGACCAAGTAATAATAATTAGTGATACATATCCATTTTTATTTATTAATAAGGATTTCCTATGCATCAGCTAACATCACGCCTTCATGTCCGTTCAAACTGTTAGTATCTAGAATTTTATGATTGGAGGTATTTTCAAAATTATGGTGTTTAGGATTAGCGTTTAGTAGAAGCGCCCTGTCGGACTGATTGCTTTGCCTTCTTTCTGAAGAGTGAGCTGCTTTATTCGACCTACTGGAGTTGTCAGGTGACTCGAAAGCTACGGATTTAGGATATGCATTCTGTTGCAGACAACGGAGAGTGAAAACACGATGATTGTTCCAGTTACATACTTTCTTTGTTAATTTAATTCGATTGTAAAATAATTCAAATGAACTGTCGTCAAGATTTGACAGAATAGTTCTAAAATATTTGGGCGCCAAGTGAGAAGTAGACATTTGTAAAAAATTATATTTGTAAAGTCTCAGCGAGATTGAAATGAGTAATTCCAACGTTTCGTTCGGCAATCTGGTCCGAACTTCTTCATTTCAACTATCCAGCTCAAAATCATCTACCTGAGCTACAAATCTTCTCCATCAAATACTCTTGCACACCAGTTTATCTGAAAACTTTCTCGAAGTAAATGTGTTGCATAGCTGCTAGTGGTGTCGTTTAAAAACATGATATGACAGTGAATGAAAAATCAGGACACGGAAATCACGCCACTTATCTTTTTCTGTTTGAAAATGAAGTGAGTGATTTTCCCAATTCCAGTGAGTAGACATCGGTGTACAGTTCTACAGTCCTCGATGCTACGGTACACTCTCTATCCAGTTTATGATATCATACCGCCCCTCTGTTATAATCTGTGATAATACACAAAAATCAAGTGTTAATATTAGAAGAAGAATACTTGGCAAGAACAGTTTCTCATCAACTGTCTCGCTTCCTAATAACCTTATATAAATCAAAAGTGTTAATCAGAAGGTAGCGTTATTCCGATTGCTTGTTAATTATCAAGAATTGCATGATAAAAATGAACATCGTACAACTTGCATAGTCAGTAATCTTGCTTTTAATCAACTCGCTATGAGTGAAATATCAGTGTGAACTGCAAATTGTTTTTTTTGTTGTTTTATTTCAGTTTCCATACAATCTAGTTAGTGGCACACTCGTCGTCATTGGAGAAGCGCTTGTAAGTAACACTGAAATGTTTTCAGATGTTATTGAATTATATGACACTATGTAAGCAGGCAAGTATGTATTTTCAGTAAATTCTCATCAGGTTTCACAATTACGTAATAAAATATCAGTTGAAGGCATTTAGAACAATGTTGATCATTAGAATGAGATATAATCAAGTAGAATATTAGTAGACTAATAATAAAATCCTGTAACCAATCAAATCCCTACAAATCAACACTTGAATATCAATGAGATGCTCACTAGCGACTTGCCCTATTCAGGTTAGTAGTTACCTGGGGTTCTAGTGAGAAGTCGTGACCAGTAGGGTGCAGCAGGTCGGGTGTGAGGACAAATACTCGCCGAAGATATTGGCTAGGGATCGCGCTATGTCGTGAATTGGCAGAAGTTAGAATTCATGGGCCATTGGATCGGGTCCCAGTGACTTATTGGTATGAGAGCTCGCCTTGTAACCAGAAGGTCCTAGGTTCGAATTTCAGTGGGTGCGTACTGATGAAGAGCCCCAAACTAGGACGAAACAGCTGTCCAGTACTCCCTGCTTGTTTTCCAATGGTTTTCTAACTAATGTCAGCTCATGATGAAAATCCTGTAATAATAATAAATTGGGAAACTAAGATTAAAATTCATAACTATAACACAGTATGATGTTGACAATAAGGCAAGCAGTACAAATAAAAATAATATCTAAAATTATCCAGTGTCATTGGGCGAGATAACTATTCTAGGTTGGGGTTCAACAGAATGCGAGGAAGGTGGGTTGAACAAACTTTTCCTGAACACAGAGATTGGGTTGAGATATTTTTTTAGGGCAAGTGTCTTAGATATGCTTAGAAGATGAAGGCGTACAAATGTAGGGAATTGGGGTGGCATCTTGTATAGAGACGAATAAAGGCTGAATTTTTATCAGTCTTATGCTCGGTATCCATAGGGTGTACCAATGTGGAGCTCCTGACTGACTTGACAAATTCTTTACCTAACCATGTTGAACGATGTTGAGGAAGGCGATGGTGGGTTTTAAGAGTTGTCGGAACTATGTAACTGCCTCTACAAGAACAGTTAAATTTGATATAAGTATAAAACTTGGGCACTGTGGTAGAGTATAACTCCATAATGGCAAGATTTCATTTTGATAAATCACACAGTGTTGTACAGTAATATTAACTGTTGACGCTTTGAGCACAAATTATTTGAGTGACTTGATATAATTATCAGTTAATATTACTGTATAACGCTGTGTGATTTATCAAAATAAAATCTTATCCATAAAAGTTAAATTTATAAATGCACGTTGAAGTGGCCGGAATCGTTAGCTTGTCCCTCATCTTCGTTGAAAGTATACAAGGAGTGGTAAATTTTAAACATGGTGTTGTGGCAAAGAATGCTTGGCTATTTCTTTTTCGGAGTTTCCATGCCAGTACTTCAGTGGCTGAGTTACCTTAGGACGGTGCAGTCATATACACATGTTTCTTCTGCACAGTTTGCAGGCATCTCTCTCTATCGGTTCTCATCATGAAGACTAACGAATTCTTCTGCATAAATCATCATAGTACTGATGAGATTTTGCTCGTAAAAAAGAGGAATAGACGACCTGAAATAGGTGTACTGGTGAAAGCATGATTATTTCCGGAAAATATTTCATTTTATGCCACCATCTAGCTTTCATATTAGCATAATAGTAAGAAATGACGATGTATTTCTCTGCTGTATATGTGAACTCAATTTATGGGTGAGGCATATTGAACGTTTTCAGGAGGGCGTCGGTATTGATTTGTTCTTAAGCGGGATAAAAGTGTTACTGATTCATCTACAGTAGGATGAGCGTTCGTTGGTGGTTCTCTAATTTTGCCTTAAGTACATCCGCTGAGAGAAGATCTTGTGGGGGGGGGGGAGCTGATTGCTGTTTCCTCTAATCGACGATAGATTTTGTTGTTAAGCTGAAACTGCACATTCATTGTAAAACGAAGTACCAGTTCCGGTAGAGGTTAGGTGGTATACCCACTTCTATATCATTTTCTATCAGAGATTCACAGGTGAAATCGATGGTCTCTAATAAACAGACATTAGTGGGCAAGAAATTGACAACCGTAGAGTTCATTGTTTCGTTGTCTATGTTTTTATCTCTTATTTTTTCTGACAATTTGAAATTGTCCTTTAAGCTATACATAGCCACTTTTAGATGCAGTGGTTTAAGTATATCTACCGGTCGACTAGCTATATCATGAAATGGTGAGTTAGACATATATAATATTGGTCATTTTGTCACGTTGTCTAATGAGTTTTAGGTAGCCCAGACAATCTGGGTATATTTGTTCCAAAGGCTTTAGACGTTTGAGAATTATGGGGCGAAACTATATGACTGGATACCAAAGCTTTCAGGATATTTCCAAAATATTTCTTTTCCACCTTATCTGCGTTATCCTCACAACTAGGTAGTTCTTGGAATTTTGTATTGTTCTGTAGAATACTGTTCATCTTATCGATGTAGTCAGCTCTTTCTAATTGTACTACTCCAGCCCCTCATCCAGACTGGATTTTCTTTTAGCCTTCAGTATAAGCCTTGCTGAGGATATTTTTCTCACAACCCCCTTTTGATTGATATCGGTGAGAATTTTTAACAAGAGAGGGTTTGAGTTCTTCCAGCCGTAACTGAGATGATCAGACTAAGTTATTTATTTGACTGAAATGGTTTTCAAACTGTAATTCAGCTTTTATTCTTGTTAGGTGATGTACAACATCACAAAACTTTGAACCTAATGACAATGGTTCCAGTGTTAAATGTATATGGATGCCATTTACTTGTTCTCAGCATTATCAGTTAGCTGCGTTTACTCTGTTTGTTTTCCACTTTTCAAATGGAATTATAATATGTATCAGTTGTAAATAAAGTAACATATAGAGTGTGTTTTGATGATATTAGATGGTTGGAGGTCATCGGCAGGAAGCCTTAGACCTAGGTTTCGTGCCAGTTGGTACTCATCAGCAAGGCGTATTTGCAACCTTGAAGAAACTCATGTCCCTTCTGAGATTCGAACCCGCGTCACCCAGTGCTGCAATCAGAGACGTTACCACTGAGCTATTCGGGCTCACGATTGACCTCCTGTAGGACTCTAGTGGATATTTTGATTGGACACCAGTAACTAGTGTAATGTGTCTAGTCCTCTCTTTGGTGCAGACTGAATTCTATCAGTCAGGTTGTAATGTGGCCACCATTCTAGGATTGCCTCCAGCCATCTAATATCATCAAAACCAATGTGCACCGTGATGGCGAGCTACCCCGAATAGTGACCACATTGCAAAGCTGAATGATAGAATTCAGTCTGCACCAAAGAGAGGACTAGACACATCACACTAGTTACTGACTAGTGTCCAATCAAAATATAGAGTGTGTGTCGGCGGTTCAATGACAGAATACTCTAGCAAGCTCTCTATACACATGGTCATGAGTCTACTTCTCACCCGAAGCACTTCTAAGCCTTGGTTGACCTACAGTAAGCCCTGTAAAGATGGGAGGTTAAGCTTGAGGCTAGGTAGTGCCACTTGTGAAAGTCAAAGGCTCTAGCTTGAAATCCTACATCTCACTCAGAACTCAAGGATATGAAAAAAGCCTATCAAGTAGCGTCTCTGAAGAAGCAGTATTAATTACAGGGTGATTAGAAAAGTCACTGAAGAAGGAACACAATACCCACTGGACAGCGATAGACAACGTAATTCGGCATGAATAATATCATTTGATGAACAGTGATCTTAATATAAGTATTGCGGCTTCCTTAATATATCTCATCCAACAGTTGTAGGACAATGCTGCATGCCAAGTAATCCACAACGGGAAACTCACGGAATCCTTCGAAGTGAGGACAAGAGTAAGACAAGCTGGCTGCCTGCTATCGCCAATGATTTTCCTGATTGCAGTAGATTAGATAATGTGACAAACAGTAGGAAATGAAGAAACAGGCATAAAATGGACTCACACAAATGACTTGGAGGATCTGGACTTCGCCGATGATATATGTCTGATTTCCCACAAACTGGAAGATATGCAAGCGAAAAGCAAAAAGTTGGCAGAAAAAGCATCCGGAGAAGATAGGACTTCAGGTGAACATAGAGAAAACAGAGATAATGAAGATTTCTGGGCAACAGCACCAACAGCAAAAACAACAACAACAGACAACAATCAGCATAAATGGGAGGAATCTGAAAGAAACAACCTCCTTCACCAACCGACCTAGGAGGCATCGTTTCAACTACAGGCGGATGGAACTGACGAGGATATCAAAGCAGCGAGGATCAGGAAAGCAAGACAAGCTTTCACTACTCTCAAGTCTGTGTGGAGGTCAACAGCACTCAGCATCAAAACGAAGATAAGATCCGGATTTTCAACTCCAATGTGAAGTCAGTCAGTGCTACTCACTATACGGATCAGAGACTTGGCCAGTGCGTCATAAAGAGCATCTCACACAAACTACACACCTTCATTAACAGTTGTCTTCGCTCAATACTTTGCTCAAGATGAGATGGCCGGTCAGAAAAGATCAGCAATAGAGATCTCTGGGAGCGAATCAACCCAGCAGGAACCGATTGTGAAAGAAATAGGCAGGAAGAAATGGAGATGGATTAGCTGGCCATACTCTGAGGAAACAAACCATCAAGTGACATCATTAGACAAGCCCTTGAGTGGAACCCGACTGTATTGGAAGTGGCGAGTTGGTCTTAAGTGCGAGGGTGACTTGGAGGAGGTCATGTGAAGAGGAGATGAAAGCGTGTGGGGAGACTTGGAGCCAGGTGAAGACTCTAGGAGAGAACCGGACGCAATGGAGACGCACGGTTGAAGCCCTATATTCCTTAAGGAATTGAAGGATACAATAATAATAATTGTCTTAATGATCATTAGCTTCACCCTCACAAGTCTTCTACTACTGTTCATTGTTCCGATATTTACAAAGATTTAATTCATTCACTATATATATCTATAAGGCGCCAGCCTAATATCTGCTCCTTGTGTATCTGCATATTACTTTTAGGTTATATACTATAATTCATCATGGCTGAGATACACTACAGACACAACACTGAAATCAGCGATGTTTAAAACCTACCTGGAATGCTTCTACTTAATAGGAGTATTTTTAACAATCGTCAGCTGTGAAGATAAAACAATATGCGATAAACTCTCTAACAAAAATGTAGAGATGAGTCATAGTTAATCATCCAGCGAATATATATGAGAAATTAAAGTTTTAATGTGTGCATTGATTTCTGTCTTTAATGATTTTCTAGATCCTTAATATTCTTTCTATATTGAAACCCTACTAATTTATTCCGCTTACCTGACACATATGACGGCGTATCTAAGACATTCGCAGAATAAAATGACTATCACGTTATCTACATCATTATGGCATTGCCTTATTTCGATTTGAGTCTAAAAAGTGTTGATCAGTGTTCTTGATTAATATTAATGGATGAGAATTTATGTTTGATTTTGCTAATTTAAAGATGAAATTCTTATATTATGAATTAAATATATGCATAAATAAACGTATTTGCATTTTTAGAATTTTTAATATATTTGTGCGTTGAAGTTTTTGTAGCAGTTTGATTAATTTTTGGGGGTGGAGTTGCTAGCACCACACCCCAACCCTCCCTCTTTATCCGGGCTTGGGACCATCTAGAATACTAGTGAGCTAGTAATCTAGGAAAGGTTGACCGCGAAGTAATTTGGAAACTACTCAAGTACTATGGCGTACCCCAAATATTCATCAACCTTATCCAACAGCTGTACGACAACGGTACATGTCAAGTGATCCACAACGGAAAACTCAGCGAGGCGTTTCGAGTAAACACAGGAGTCAGACAAGGGTGCTTATTATCACCAATGATATTGCTAATTGTAGTGGACTGGATTATGCGTCAGACAGTGGGAAACGAGAAGACAGGGATATCCTGGACCAACGTGAAGAATCTAGAAGACCTGGATTTCGCGCGTGGATGAGTTATGTTTGATGTCACACAAAATTGAAGACTTACAAGCGAAAATCAACAAACTGGTGGAAGAAGCAGCAAAGACAGGACTCCAGGTGAACATAGACAAGATGGAGGTTATGAAAATAACCAACCAACAACAACAACAGCAGCAGAAACATCCAGCGCCAAACACCATCAACGGGAGGGATTTGAAAGAGGTTACTTCATTCACTTATCTAGGGAGCATTCTCTCAACTACAGGCAGGTGGAATGGACGAGGATGTCAAATCGAGAATCAGGAAGGCGAGAAACTCATTCATCAACTTGAAACCAATCTGAAAATCTGCGTCACTCAGCAGCATCAACAACGAAATTCGGATTTTCAATACAAACGTCAAGTCAGTCAGTTCTTCTATACGGATGGATCAGAAACTTGGCGGGTCACCAAGAATATTTCCAACAGGTTGCAGACCTTTATCAACAGCTGTCTTCGCTCTATACTGAAGATCAGATGGCCGGAAAGAATCACCAACAAGAAACTATGGGAACAAACAAAACAAGAATCAATCACCCAACAAATATGCAGGAGAAAGTGGAGATGGATTGGACACTCGCTGAGGAGGCCGTTGGGTGACATCGCGCGTCAGGCCATCGCTCGAGTGGAATCCGAAAGGGAAGGGGCGATTGGTACGTCCAAGGGTGACATGGAGGAGATCGTGTGAAGAAGAGTTGAAACAGTATGGACTAACATGGATGCAGGTGAAAAGTACAGCAGAAGACAGAAGCAAGTGGAGGCGTGCAGTTGAAGCCCTATGTTCCACTAGGAACCCAAGGGATCAATAATAATAATAAATAAACGTAATAATTCATGAATGATCTTTGCTTATATGTTTGCAGCTATAGTTCTATTATTACAGGTTACACATTTAGCATCGATCTTGTTTAGTATGTCCATCACAAGAAGTAATTACTTTGTCGAGAACATTGAGAAAACATCTTCGTAAGCCATCACATCTCTTGTCTACATGCATACAGTAGGACATGCAACTTCTCTTTGTTCTCTTCAAAATCACGTCAGTTGTTTCCCAGATAACTCTGTTTACAATCTCAAAAATGTGAACCTATTGTCCTGATTACCTGGGAACACTGCACTGAAATCAGTTTCTCAATTGATAAAAATACCATGGAAGGTGTATTGAGAGGGTCCGTTTCATCAAAGTGCTAATTTTCTTAGCATCATTAGTATTGCAAGAGACACAGGTACCCGGTTTTCATTCTATCATCAATTATTTTCAACCTGTTCCACGTCAGTGTTCAATATCTGAGTTATCTGGTTAGTACATTGGTAAATGTTCTACTCACAGAGGTTTTCTTATCTGGTAGTTGAAGTCTCAGTCAGGTGAGAGCGAATATTCTCTGCGTAGATAGAGACAATTCTGGCGGTAAACTGATTTCAGACGAAAAACAAAAATTGATTCAGAATTATTTCAAATCAGGTTTGTTAGTTCAACTTCGTTTAGCCGAGAAAATTTCACTGCAGCCTTAAGATTTTACCTGATACTTGAAATTAATCATGTAGACACTGTAAAGTAGCCTTAAGGCTGCTGATTTTTTCCAACCAACCTACCAACGATGAAGTTTACTAATGATGTACAAACTCAACACTGAGCTTATACCTATTGATGACGCATCTTAACATGTTTGTCTGTTTCGTATCCAAGTCCAGTTTGCTCATCAATTCATTGAATAACTTCGAAGAACTTCAACTCCAAGTACTGCTGAACTGCCTATCATCAGAAAGGGTTAAATCAGAATACGATCAAAGGTTAGAATCGGTAATTTCATGTTTGTTCATGACGAAATCTTACTACTGAAATTAAATTAATCCGAATCTACACACAGCCCATAGTCTAAATAACTTGGATTGATACGAGAGTGAAACTAAGTAGGGAAGCGATTCAGCTTTTTAACAGCAGTACGAATAAACTAACGTGCAACTTTCGATTTTATTGTTACATTAAATTACCACTACAATATTCCGTCTTTAGAATGTAGACAAAAGGTTTGTCACTCGACAGAATTTGGTTTCATCTGCAGCATGTTCCGATCTTCGATGTATTTGTACCTTCAAAACAGACCATGCAGTGTGTTGAAATTGGTTCAAAAAGCGCATTAGTACCAATTTCTTCTTTTAGAACTAATAGCGTTGAAAAAAGGATGACTCAGTAATTCTAACGAGTTGTGCTCTTTGGAAGAATAGCTAGCTCAAGGATTTAAACAGGCCACTGTAGCTATCACTTAGCGACAAACATTGTTAACAAACTACAAGTCAAGGAAGTAATCAGTACCGATGCCAATACAAGTAGCCTAGAGGGTAAGAAAACACACAAAAACAACCAGTGACTTCCAAGGTCACCCACCATGAGACATGACTAATAAATTCATGGAGAAATCTGAAAGCTCACTTCAGTTGAAATTGAAGTGTGCGCTGAAGATGTTGCCTAGTAGGTGAATGAAAGCTTTCAAAGGCTTTCAAAGAATCAACTCGCTAATATTCAGGTCAAGAACAAAGAGATCCGAATAAGGTGTATTCAGCAGAGAAAGGAAGATAAAGAAAAAATAAATGGCAAATATCGTTTAACCATAAGAAGACAATTACATCAGACTAAACAGAATAATTATGCAGTAGATATAGTAGATCACAATGGGAATCAATAACTATGATTACTGAGTGATGAAATAATGAACGAAATGCAAGTACGCTACCTGTTAGTCATAAGTAGTATAATGCTAAGCACAAGTGAAAAAGTAATAGAGAATAGATTAAGAAGGACTTAACACGTGCCATCCACCGAAAACATCATCTTAACTCACTGATTACATAGATGGTCTTTCTTTCATGATC
>OX235272.1:25592361-25668904 GCA_944472155.2 Trichobilharzia szidati | reverse complement strand
CCCTTATGCGATTGGTGAGTTCGAGGTCATTCGCTGATTGGTAGTTAGTGGTGCTTGAAGTTTGAGGAACATACTACCAGACACTTAGTCGACACAGAACATCACCTGGACATTTCGAACTCCTTTAAAATAGCAAAAAACAAGCCTCATCAAATTCTCAGTGGTCATATCCATGAAACCATTGACATCTGATCTACATATTGAAAATAAAGCCGTATTAAGTCATTCTCTAAATTCATGAATAATTCCCATTCGGACATTAGTAGACAAAAGACAAGTAGTTCAGCAAAGAGTCTCTTTTCGGCGAATTCATTTTCAAAGCTGTACAATCGCAAATATATATGGTTATTTTGTGTGTGTGTGTATACATTAAATTTGTCAAACAAAATACTACTACTGAGATGTACACTCAATGTGCAATTCACATTCAACGACATTATTTACAGACAACAAGATGGGATCGCAATGGGATCTCCACTGGGCCCATTACTATCAGACTGCTTCATGGCAAGCCTCGAGAACGGCCCACTCAAATCAACCATCGACAATTTCCAGTTGTACGTTAGATATGTTGACGACATCTTTATCATCTGTGATGACGATTACAATCTCAATCAACTACTACAAACATTCAACAAATGCCATCCAGCCACAAAGTTCACTTTGGAAACTGAAAACGAATCAAAAATCCCTTTTCTTGACGTAGAGCTTACAAGGAGAGACGACGGAACTTTAAGAAGGTCAATCCATAGGAAACTGACTTGGAACGGACAATTAACAAGTTTCTACAGCTGGGTACCAATCAGTCGGAAAAGAAACCTAATTAAATCCCTTGCCACTCGCGTCAGATGCATCTGCAGCTCCGACACCATGGAAGTAGAACTAAACTTCCTGAGGGAAATCTTCATACAAAATGGCTACCCACCGAGATTTGTGGACAAAAACATCAAACAGAAAAACCAAAAGCAAGAGACAGCATCCGTGCCGAAAAAGATACTTTATATGAACCTAGATTTCAAAGGAGACCTACTTAGTGACGTCCTCAGAAGGAGAATTTCCACCTCTTTAGGAAGAACTTTCCCTGCGGCAACACTAAGAATAGTGTTCTCCAGTCGCCCGCTGATCTGCAGAAACCCAAAGGACAAGATTCCGCACATTACCACTTCTATGTGTATATATCAGTTCACCTGTTGCTGTGGAGCCAGGTACATCGGTCGTTCAACGCGCATCCTGTCAAAAAGGGTCAAAGAACACTACCCAGCGTGGCTACAGAAAGGAAATAATGGCCATATAAGGAGTGCAATAATCGAACATCTAGTCAACACTGGTCATTCCATCTCAACGAACGCCTCCTTTAAAGTGATCTACAAAGTGAAGAACAACCTCCCAAAGACAGTACGATTTCGTCTTCTTTGCATCGCAGAAGCCCTAGCCATCCAGTTGGCTGAACCAGAACTGTGCATACAAAAGAAAATTGTCCAACCACTTCTACTGGCATGGTAACAACTCCGTTGATTTGACCTAACTCTTCTTTGTTTGTTTGACTTGACCTTACTTCTGTTTGTATGCTTATTTTTTTTTTTCTAACTTAGAACCCTTGTGTAATTCTATATATTATTTTGTTTCCATGCACAACCTTTGAGTACAACTCATTCATCAAACTATTCATTCCATTACGTAACTCTTATTTAACAATCTTTTATGACAACTCATCATTTTTGTTACTACCCTCTTATATGAACATCCAATTCACCTATACTTACTCCTCTTTAACAATCGTTTTGACAACTCATCACTTTTGTTGCTATCCTCTTATCAACATCCAATTCATTTGAACTTACTAACCGTATTTTGTTTGACAAATTTAATGTATACACACACACACACAAAATAACCATATATATTTGCGATTGTACAGCTTTGAAAATGAATTCGCCGAAAAGAGACTCTTTGCTAATTCTCTAAATTATTAAATCGGATTTCGCCCATAAATTGTTATATCATCTCCTTTCCATTTCTTTGTATCCTGTGTGGAACATGGGGCTTCAAGCATACGTTTAGAATTTTCAGTTGGGATGACATAGCCAACCCCATTCCTAACCCTTATTCTTCTCATAGCTTACTGTCGCCCAGGCGGGGTTTATAGCTGCATTGGCATAGGATCGGACATGTGCGAAGTGCATTATCCTACCATGGTAACCATGAGCCATTCAATTTCGCTCTTGCTCACCAGCAAAATTTACAAACGTTTTGCCCCACATATTTGATATCTAAATGAATGAAATTAACTCACAGCATATTTCTTCCATATTTTCTTTGTTTACTGACAGTTTTCTAGTGATTTACGCAACCCCATATTTTATGTACTTCTCAATCTGATTGCTACAATTGTAGTTTTGTTCAACAGACTCCAGTCACATTGCAAAGGTCAGGAAATCAACATATCCATTATTGACTAACTAACATTTTAATTCATTTATGTATACCATGATCGCTTGCATTCAACTGTTACACATTCTGGCTTCAATGAACTGAAGGCTGCAAGAAGTTGATAAAATATCCGTGAAGTAAAACGGATGCTCCACGGGTTATTACTTTGTTTGAAATCATTCGTAACTGTCGAGTGAAAGATAATGTCACACTGACCACGTCGATTCAATGATGCGTGAAAACGCTGTTAACAGTTAATTCTGTCAGATCTGTTATTCTGATCATAAAATCATTTCAGGCTGTTGTTGATGAAAACACTCATATTACTTTCCATCACTATTCTCTTCAGCGTCATTGGTGTCATCATGACCATATCCGTACTGATCTCCAGGAAGTTACGAAAACATTACAGAATTTATGTCTTTTCATTGGTATTAGCAGTAAGTTCAGAATTTAGAAAATTCCTCTAACATAGTAAGTTTTTTGAGTGGCTGATTTTCACTGCTCACTTTACATTCAAATTAGTTTGTGATAGAAGACTAACACTCTGTACCACACGAAATGTTACTTTTCCCTAAATAATCTCACCCTGGATATTCAGATATGAGTAGACCTGAACTGGTTAAATTCACTTACTGAAAACGCTTAGTGTCTTCCTCATCTCCTTAAAATTAGTTATAAATTTAGCAGAAAATTGAACTAATGAACTTCAAAGTCACCACTGAGGAAATGATCAGACAGAAAAAGACAACACTGATCACAGAAAAGGCAAATCATCTTGATGGTTGGTGGTTTATATGGAGTTTGACGATCAAGACTGGTATTTATCACCAAAACTGACTACGCGTAAATGAGAATATTGATGAAACCACTACTAAGACTTCCTTGTCCTATACTGGACCAAAAATGACCAAAATGTAGAAACTTTATTGAGTAAGCCAGGAAAATTCGAAAAATAATATCTCAGGTTTATTAACACCTTGATAATTATTAATAATCATGAATTGAAAGTCATAGGAGTTTCAGTTCAGATGGCTTGCTTACTGACCTGAAAACAGCCTTCACATTAGTTTCTCAATCACCGAATGCAATTTAGATGAGAAATAGCGTACATCGTTTGCTTATCAAATAATTGATGATCTCAGGATCTCTGCCAGTGATGACATATCATGAAGTGAATAAATATGATTGCTGTGGTGTGAACACATAAAGCACAAGTGTTTCAATCTGCCCATAATTTGTGAAATTCACTGATATTTTGTTATTCTCCTTCTATAGTTCCTTCCATGGACAGTGCTTGCTTTCATATTTTGTTATCAAATTGGCCCAATATACAGCTTGGTTTCTCTCGCTTTAACATTAGTCACAGGAGGAACAGCGATTTTTTTAGGCTTCAGATCCAAAGAATTCACAGCCAAAAGATATGTCT
Source organism: Trichobilharzia szidati (assembly GCA_944472155.2). NCBI lineage: Eukaryota > Metazoa > Platyhelminthes > Trematoda > Strigeidida > Schistosomatidae > Trichobilharzia > Trichobilharzia szidati. The sequence continues at coordinate 25,665,045 of OX235272.1, read as the reverse complement.
TATTCTACGCACTGCCCATGGTACTTTTCGTCATCGGAATTATCTTCTTCATTCTTTGTCGAAAAAATGGTGTAAGTGGCTTATCTAGAATGTAATTGTTGCACTCGATTTTCCTCATTTTATATCATACCATGCACAAATATACCTGTGAATTTAGCAGTAGGACATAAATTGTTTAGCCATCAGTCGTTTATTGGAGAGCGGCTTGCTGACCCTGGCTAGACAATATGTGAAAAGGAATCACACCGGTCTTATATTTGTGTTTGAATACCACTATACAAATATCACTATTCAAGAGTAAAAGCACACTTGTGCACCTCCACACTTTCCAGTCAGAACTCACTAAATTAGATAAAGAACTGTTTGAAGCCTAACGTTTCCATGATTGTACTGCTTATTTAAATGTCCTTCTGACATCTGGCCAACGATGTTCTCATCGACTGTAAGCTACCATACAGTAGGCTTCAGTTATCCGACTTGACGAATGTATCATGATTCATCCGAATGGTCATTTTAATCCGCTATATGTTGTCGTCTGTGACAATAAGCAAAAATTGGTTGTATATTTAGAAGAATAAATGAGGAGAACAATTTCTTGTGACCAATGTTGTGGCTCAATGACACAACATAAATCGCAAATAACACTTTTGTGGTGAATCGCTTATTGTCAAGCACTACAAAACAACTACAGTCATATAAAAAAGTTCATCAGTAGTCTTTATCTCATCGAACGCACTGAATACAACCTCTCAATGTTTGCTTCCTACTCTTTATTCTCTTATTTCAATCTCCATTCGACATATTATGTGGATTATTTCTCGGAATTGGAACAAGTCTGGTGAGTTCCAGTGAACCATATTGAAGAGTGGTCATGTTGGAAATTTTCTGTGTGTTAGCTATGTGATCTTGTCTATTTCTGCATCCCATGATTGCCAACTGTTTGTCTTTCTTCAGTAGTTTTCCAATTTTACAGAGGATTAATCTCAATTCACACTGTTAAAACACAATATCGAATGATGTCTTAACAGTTTTGTGAGAATATTTCAATCAGTTAGAGGACTAACAGTTTGTCATAAAAAATCAATCAATAACTGAAATTTTCCCTATAAAATAGTACTCATCAACCACATTTCTAATGATTCACATCTAATCGCCTCGACCACTTATGACACTAACCTGAAATGTTTTGAAGAATACTCACGCTTTGATCTTTTGAAATTGCAGGTCATATACTTATCTACAGTGTGGTTGAAATATTCTCCTGATGAAACAATCCACTCAGTGGTATTTATGGTCTTCCTTGAATTCATCGAGTTGGTGGGACTATTCATGACATTTGCTATGTTATTCTGGCTAAAAGCGGAACTATTCCCAACTAGTGAGTTGGAATAAACGCAGTTGATAATCTGTCAATTTTCAACTCTTCATGATTCCAGAAAAAATAAACGGTTAATTCTATATATCGACTTCTGTCATGAGACCCAGAAATCCTAATCTCATTAATTCAGCTTTAATCACCCATGTCCAGCCCGCCTTCACCCAACAAATGACTTCACAAATGATCTTCGCATGCATGAGTTCGCAACTTTCGTTAAATGTTACAGGCAATTTGATGACGGTGGAAGGCTTTCCTCACTTTCCCGTCCACTCTGTCTATTGCTGCGTCATAGGAGTATCCAGCTTTATTATTCCTGTGTTGTCTGATCCCAGTTTGGCGTTCATGTCTCCAATTAGTATTTTAATGTTGCCGACTGGAGTACTGTCCATGTTTGGGAGAATCTCAGTGATCTGAGGGCATGCGACGTTTTGTCATATTGTGACAGTAACGTTGATGAGTACAATTTAGTACATGTGTTTGAATACACAATATACAACCGAATATAATCAGGTGATTCCAATATAGATACAATTTTATTTTGATAAAGTCTCATAGTTTTGTGCAGTAATATTTAATGAAGACCACGTTTCGAGCACAATTTATCGCCACTCATAATCATATCAAGGTACTCACATAACTTTCCAACTTCGTGTATATACATGATTAGAAATTGATCAGATATTTGTATTAAATCAGTATTAGACTTGAGTGAAACAGAATGGAAGATAAAGTACATTCGGAAATAATATCAGTGTTATCCATAAATATATTATAATGAGAATTAAGACACGGGTTTTCAGTCAATAAGATGTTTTTATAGTTTTACAGTGATTCTGTTGTGCGATTTGTGGGAAATGGATTTATTTTAAGAGGGCGTAAAGCTTCCATGTGAAAACTTTGATGTGCGAAGTTGAATTCTAACAGCCATGTGGGATGAGCCTTACTGGAAGGTTCTAAATTACAAAGGAGTAGCGTTTTCGGTCATCCTGCATATTTTCCAGCTGTCTATCTCGTATACACTGGTGGGTATGTTTGCCATACAAAATTATTAATTTTGGAATTTTGTGAAGATTTTCCGGCAATTCTTCATTGGTCATCCATGAACACAATTAGTCGCTTGTTTCATTTTACTACACTATACTGTACTACACTTGTAGGGAAGCCTTTTCTAAATGAACTGATCTGATTTCCATATCAGTTGAAAATACTGTTAATGCGTAATAAACGTGATAACATCTTGAAAGTAAAGTACACTTTCTAACGAATTACTAAAAATAATACTGAAATTTGTTGAGTTGAGGGGATCTACTTTGAGAATGACAAAATCTATGAAAAACAAAACGTATTTCATTGCAGCGGTATAACTACTCAGCTGTTCTCATCTTTCCCCAATAATGAATTCCATTTAGTTCATCTTCAAGTAGGATGATATTTGGCACAAATCTTGCATAGCATCGATGTAAATGACTTATAGGTGGAAGCGTTTTAGGGTGAAATAATACTGAGATCAGATTGACAAGTGAGTCATGTGGTGAAGTTCGACTCATCACCCAGAGTTTCTTACTGAACTGCGACTTGAATTGTAACGGTCAATTCGTTCATTATTTTCCTACAATGAACCAATCTGCCAACGTGACACCTTTCAGTGAACGAGCATATGTACCTTCGTGATCATTAGTATGTGTTCGCGGATATCGTCTGCCCTCAGTCAGACTGTTCCATATTAAATAACTTTCTCTCGGAAATTAGTCAGTGGTCCTCTTCAAACGATCTTAAGCTGAATCCGTCTAAATGTCAGGTAGTAAATTTTACTTTCAGACGAAAAAGTGACCTTCAACAACTAGCTAGATCACATGGTCCCACTATCATAGACAGCATAGAGGTTGAAACTACATCTAATGTCAAGTACCTTTGGAGTGAGTATTTCCTCCGATCTTTCCTGGTCCTCTCACATCTTGCTAGTGACTAGAAAGATGTTTCGCTTAACGTTCTACCTTAGGAAGTTTAGGCAGTCTGGTATAAAGCAGTCTTTACTTTCTCAGTTTGTCAATTCCTGTATTCTACCCATCCCTCTTTACTGCTCCCCATTAATCTTTCCAGGACTACTTAAGAAAGACTTTGCTTCGCTGCGTAGGGCACTAAAAGCTGTTAGTAGGGCAAGCGGGATATCGTTAAACCAACTGGTTAACACCATAGTGGATAGACATATAATGTCATGTAAGAAACTAGCGAATACTATATTGTCAGACCCTGAGCATCCTCTCTATACACAGCTCTCTCCTTGCATATCATCTGGTAGAACTAGAAGTAACTATAGGAAGCTATATGCCAGGACTACCAAGTATAAAAACTCCACAATACCTTATCTGGCACAGCTGTTATGTGATGAGAAAACTGTTAGGCATGACATGATCAATTTACTGCGGCACTCTAACAAATAGTTCCCATTAGCTTTTGTTCTCCTTTCTTTGTTACTATTATATTGTTGCTCATATATTCTATTACAGACTAATTTTAAATATCGTATTCTGTGGTGCACTGTTTAAATATGTGAATGTAATGCTGTTCTTTTTTTATTTTATTTCTTTTATTTCTCTTTTTCTTTTTGTTGTTGTTGCTTTATATTTCTAAATCCTTATAAAATTTATGAGGTAATTAGATGCAATATTGTAATGAACGCTGAAAATTCCATACCTGTACCACAAATACTGTTTGGAATAAAGCCATTATTATTATTATTATTATTATTGAAGATATGATAGCCAAACAGAAAGCATAAACAACAAGGGATTCTGACAGCAAACCAACCAACATCATTCTCCAAATATGCAGAACAATATGAAGATGTATTTCAGTTATCCTAACAAAGGACCAGCCGTGTGACAGTAGTTACTAATTTGTGCCCAATCAAAGAGTTGAAATGTGAGCTGGTAGACCGGCCAAATAGTAATTCAGAGGCCGATAGTTCGAATCTTGCCTTTATATAGTGTTATATTTTGTCACCTACACAGGTAGTTAGTAGTAATCAAATGATCACAGACATTCTGTTTATAGCATACTCAGAGAAAAACAAACTAAGTAGCTTATTTTAGATGCAACGCTAATGTAGATATAAATCACCAGGAACTGATCCAGACACACGAATATTTAAATAATTCAGAATAAATGCGGAAGAAGAAATTATATACGTTTGCTTGAGACTGATATTAGGTGATTCTGACTAGTACTGAGTTGTGCAGACATGTGTCAACCAAATCCTCCTACCGGCTGGACTTCAATATGAAATTCATCATCACACCAGACAGTGCTTTCATTATATCATACACACCAGATCAGTTGACTTAATTCAGTATTTACATCCTTAAGAGCTATGAAGTCTTGCTGATTTGGTCAAACATGACAGTTACAAACAAGGCCAATGTTAGAAATTGTAATACTCTACACCGAAAATTTCATCACAGGGACTCAGAATGAGTGTGATATATTACTGCAAGGAATACAATATTCAATTTGTAAATGAAGATATTTATGTATATTAAAATAAAATTTGAATGATTTAATGTCTTACTCTGCTTTACCTGTGAAAATTAGAGATAACAAAATGGAATGAATTACCGGATATGAAAATTTATTAGTGTTAATTGAAACAGCTTGTTCTGACTGACTACAGAATGAATGTGCATTAAGCTGTAGTGAGAAGTCGTAACTAGCGAGGTCCACCAAGTGTGATGTGAGGAGAAATACACGTCAATGACGCTGGCTGGTGATCGTGCTATATAATACCCCCGGCATGACAGAAGTTAGGATTCACGACCTAATCAGTGGATTCCGTCACTTACTATGAGGTGAAGGGTGCCATAAAATCCCAAACTACAGCGAAACATCTGTCCAGTACTACTCGATTTACAATGGTTCTCTAGATGAATTCAGTTCTTGATCAAAAGAGAAAGAATATTCTTCAGGAAATTCTGCGTTTCATGTCAAGCATTCAGCAGGTGTCTATCCAATTATTCAGTGCTTAAATATACTTCAAGTGGCTGAAATGGCTTCTGTTAAGGTTTGTTCTTAAGATGGCAGAACAACTTTCCAAGAACGAAGTTCTACTAGTTACACTTTTCTCTGATAACCTAATTTATAATGAGAGCATCAATGTTTAAGAAGTTTGACAATAAATCAAAAGACATCGATTAGTGCAAAGTAATCAAAGTTTGTTTGTGTATTTGTTATTGACAATCACTGGAATGTAGTACATTCGTTTCATTCGATTTGAGTCGTATGTCACTTAACGTTTTCCACAGGGAAATTGATTAGATATTTGTATTAAATCAATATTAGACTTGAGTGAAACAGAATGGAAGATAAAGTACATTCGGAACGAATAATAGTGTTATCAATAAAATACAATAAGATGGGAAATAAGACAAGAGTTGTTAGTCAATAAGATGTTTTTATATTAAAATAAATAAATTACTTGTTAAAATGTTATAGTGTGAATTGAAATACATTTAATATTATTTATTATCCTCTGATTTGACTAGTGGTATTTACGTTGAGTCACCTCTATTTTGCATACGTTGGGTTTACACTCAGTGAACAAGGATTCAGTAATCAGTCTCTCTCTCTCCATCTACCTCTATTACTTCTTAGAATTTTAACCCTTTCCCACTCTATTGTGTGTTTGTGTGCTAATGCATGCAGTGCAATTGCTGAGCTTTTCTCCAAATTACTTATCTTCGCGGGGCCAATCATTCTTACCTTAGCTAAATTCTTATGTTCTGATAATCTCACTACTCTCGATCAACTAGTTTGACCTATGTCGTTGACCTCACTCATAGTCATTGCAAGGTATTTTGTAAATTATATTATTTTGTCTAACTGGGTCAGTTTGTAGGTTTGAATGCCACCATTATTCCTGCTTCACTTAGAATCCTACGTAGGGTCTCAGATGTCCCCCCTTATATGGTAAAACTGTAGGTGCCTTATACTTCGTCTTTCGTTGTAGACTGACTAACAACTCCTGTCTTATTTTCCATCTTATTGTATTTTATTGATAACACTAATATTCGTTCCGAATGTACTTTATCTTCCATTCTGTTTCATACAAGTCTTATATTGATTTCATTTAAATGTCTAATCAATTTTTATTCATGTATATAAATGAAGTTGGAAAGTTGTGTGAGTACCTTGATATGATTATGAGTAGCGATAAATTGTGCTCGAAACGTGGTCATCATTAAATATTACTGTTTAACACTGTGAGACTTTATCAAAATAAAATTGTATCCATAATGGAATTACACTCTACCACAGTGCCCAAGTTTTATCCTTTTATCAATAATCAGGTAGTGTTAGGGTTTATTTACCTTCAAGATGAACTTCAAATATCCATGACGTTTTGTCATCTTTTAAATGGCTCACCATATTTTTCATATAAAATTTGTAATCTGCTATGAAAAGTTGAATGTCGTCTTTGTTTCACCTCATGGATTCATACTGTGGCATTTACAGTCGGCTGTTTTGTTACATTTACTTTAAAAAGGTGCTTACTGCTGCTTTACTGTTTAATATTGACAGTTTCATCGAAGTGATGATAATTTTGAAGTTATATATATTAGCTCTATAAAAGTACTTCTGTGCGTGCTAACTTTGTTTTGTCCAATAATTGAATCCATAGAAACGGCAAATATATGCAGATTGTTACATTTGATAAGTGAATGGATATTTATGTAACGAATTGTGATTATCATACTTAAGCCGACAAACTTACTCTGTGAAGGAAGGCTTTCAAATCGTGGTCAAATTCTGTTAAGCACTGATCTACTCTGATGCGTTTAACATGTATGGGATAAGAACTGTTGTGGGTGCACAATATTTTACTGATGTTTGTAAATAGGTGAATTGAATTCGTCGGATATTTGATTATTTTAAGAGTTTTGGGAATAATCGACAGCAGATTGAATACCTCACTAGCCAGAACCTATCCTGTAGTTAAGTTGCTTCCATTTGTCGGGCAACAACAGGATCTTAGGTGCAAATGAAGGTCTACAGACACCACTTTTATTAATTCTCAGTGGTCTACTGCCAACAACGTCTGCTTTAAATTCTCGAATGACAATATCGATTGTATAACTGCTGAATGCCGACCTAAACAATTATCTAAGTATAACTGCATATTTGTCACAAATATCTATGTCACACCTTCTTGCAGTCCCTCAGAACTATCGATCTTTGCTCACGAATTCACTATTTTTGCTGCTGCTTCGTTTGGTAACTCCTTGTCTATAGTAACTGGTGACTTCAACGCCAGTGACTACAGTTTTATTACATTGCTGGGTTATGAAAATGTAGTTAACTTCCCAACTCGACAAGATACTTCGCTTGATTTAATATTCATAAATGATTCTGGAATATACGAAGCTCGTAAAAGAGCTCCACTCTCAAACTCTGATCACTGTATTGTACGAATTCTACTCAAAGTTTATGGAAAGTTACACAAAAAAAGCCTTCACTAAATTGTCCAAGAAAGTTGTTCACAGATGTTACTCAAATGAGAATGTACAAATTCGTAGAAACATGCTCAGTGACACAAGATGGGATATGTTTAATGGTGTTTCACTTTATGACACTATCTCTAATATTACGTCTTATCTGAAATTCTGTTTTGAAATCTGCTGCCCGAAAGAAACACCATTCGTCAAATTCAACCGTTTCTCCTCCCCTCAACTTAAAAAGCTTCGTAGAGAGCTATATAAAATGAAAGATAAAAGTGGTGTAAAAAGAACTAACTTCCTTATCAAGTCTGAAATGCAGAGATTGAATGTTATATATAACCAGAAATTCATATCCTGCAAAAATGCTTCAAATATGTGGAAACTATTTAAGGAAATCACTGGTGGTAAGCAGATAAACAATATTCCGTATTCTTCTGATGTGTGTACTCTTAATAAGTCTTTTATCTATTCTCCCTCAAATTCCATGCTTCCCAGTATCACTAGTGTTAACAATAGCCTCTTTCCAGGCTTTAACACAAATGATGTTTAAAACTGCCTCAAGTCTCTGAACCCTTCCCAGAGCTTAGGTCCAGATCATGTACCTAGTATTATTTTTTTTTAATGTTCTGATTTTCTATGTTACCCTCTCACTGATCTTTTTAACAAATCTTTTTCCAGTAATATTGTGCCTGCTGTTTGGAAAGACATTAAAGCTGCACCCATTCCTAAATCGTCTACTGGAGCATGTGTCAAATTTAGACCCATTGCTACTACCTCTCCTTTTTTGAAAACTATGGAGAAACTACTTTTACTTAGTCTTGTACACTCTCTTAAATCCTTTAATGACCCAAAACAGTTTGCCTATAAGCACAGAAGAAGCACTTTAGATGCAGCTGCTGTCATACATCATAACATTGCTTTCAGTCTAGACATGAGAGCTAAATTTGTTCGTTGTGCCTTCCTAGACCATACATCTGCTTTTGACTCGGTCCCTAGGGACATCTTATTAAATAAACTTGCTGCAAGTCAAATAGAATGTTGGGCTGTTAACTGGTTACACTCTTATTTCTCAGAAAGAAAGCAGTACACCGTGTATAAAGGGATGTCTTCCACTTCATTGCCTACTGACGCTGGTGTCCCTCAAGGGGCTGTCTTTGTTATTTTCTTTCTTCTTTCTTCTTACATGACTTGCCTCACTCTGATGAAATAAACTTTGTGAAGTACGCTGATGATTCAACAGCTTCAATGGCTGTTACCTCCCAGCTAGATTGTACCAAAATAAATAGCTTTCTGTCGGGAGTCAGTAAATGGTTTGAGTCTAACGGTCTTAAACTGAATCCTTCTAAATGTCAAACTGTTAATTTCAGCTTAGGATGTAAACGACAGTTAAAAGAAGCCGTCGATTCTCATGACAGTTGTAAGATTGATGACAATGATAGAGGAATTAAATCATAAATTAAGTATCTTGGACTTATTCTCTATTCTGATCTCTCCTGGTCTTCCCATGTCTCAGCAATCTCCAGTAAAATATTCCGCCTGACATTTTACATTAAGAAGTTAAGGCACTCGGGTATAACTCAACCCCTCCGCCTCTTACAGTTCATAAACTCTTGCATCCTACCTATTCTTCTTTATTGTTCACCCTTATTCTTTCCTTGTTTGCTTAAAAAGGACTTTGTCACAATTCGTAGAATGCTGAAGACTGTCAGTAGGATGAGTGGTGTCCCAGTGGACTACATAGTTAACGTCGTTGTCGATATGTATTTGACTTCATGCAGTAAATTCGCTAAAGAGATTTTGTCTGACTTGGAGCATCCACTTCACCCTCAGCTCTCGCCTTGCATCTCCTCAGGTAGAACAAGAAGTAACTTCAGAAAACTGTATGCTCGCAAATCTAAGTATAAAAATTCTATTATACCATACTTGGCACGTATTTTATGTGATGAAAATAGCGTCAGGCAAGAATTGACTAACCTTTTATCATCTAGTAAATGAACAATCGCCTCCATCCATCTTTATATACTTTCAAGTTTTACTTTTATTATTTCTATTATATTTATGGTCCTGTTGATTCTTTGTTTTCACTTTCATAACTGCAAACACCAACTTATCTCTATGACTGCTGTAATCTTTGGTTTTTCCCTCACCATATCATGTAAACAGAACATCATATTCAATATTTTTAATCATGCAAGGATTTGTATATCTCATCGACAATACTGTGTGAAACAAGCCCACGGCAATTTCCACTTGTATTATTATCATTACCTCAGCTGCTATCATTACTATTATTTCCATTTAAATGCTGCATGTTTTCTATTTTTCTTTATATTAACCCTATTGTAAATGTAGAAATATTTTCTATGTGATTAATTTTATTTATAATTTGAGGAAATTAGATGCAATATTGTGATTAATGCTGAAAATTCCATTCTGTATCACAACTAATGTTTTTGGAATAAAGTAAATCATTATTATTATTATTCTTATGTGGGCTCAAATTGTGTATACAAATTTACATGAATTTGCGGTAGCAGTTACACTGACAGAACAGAAAGAAGATTACACCTTCGATTTTTTGAACATGTACCACAAAAGTCAGAGTCTCAAGGGAGAAAACACTTTCGACAGTCTTATTACCAGGCATCCTGTCGATACGCTTCATGAGGTAGATACTATGAAATCGTTTAAAACTGCCAGTAGACAAAGTTGCTCAATTCTCCTGAAGCTTAGTAAAGCAATCTCTATCCAATGCTTGCAACCAGATTTATGCTTTCAGAAAGAAGCAATGATTAGTCTTTCCCTACTCAGGTAACGGGATGTCTCTATTTTAAGCCTTCTTTGATTACATAATCTTTGGCTTTAACCTTTTCCTCTCCACTGCAATCCTTTTGTTTCTGTTATTTGAGTTGAACTCACCACATAACACCTTTCAAGACTATTTACTAGGTCCAAGTCCACAAGTATGCTTTCTGTTCACATTAATTAAAATGACACCAAGATTTCTGTGGAAGCGTAAATTATGTTGTGTAGGTAGAATAACAGGAAAGCCATGAATCAATGCAACTAAATTTTACGCATGCATTCAAACTACACTGTTGAGTATCTAGAATAATGGAGTTGACAATTTTCTCGGGGTGTTTCCTTCTTAGAATCGTAAATTGTGACTTTGTTATGTTGATTTAAAGGAATATTGATTTTAAATTCAAAGACGTAGACACTGTGTAGAAACGATGTTCAAATACCTGAGTTTTCGTAGGTAGTACATCTTTAGTAAACATCCTACGTAGTTGTAAGTTGTGATATAAAACGTTGCTGAATAGTACACTCGGATTCCAACTAAAGATCGGACAACTCAGGTAAATCAACACTGGAACTAATCAAACCATTAGTATTTTGTTCGAGCCTTCACTGTTAATGTGGCCTTCAAGTCAAGTAAATTGGTTGTTGGGTGGCCATTTATATGCTGAAATCAAACATAGTAAAGGTGGAAATCGGCTCTAAAGCCATAAGTAACATTTTAAAAGTGTGGAAATCATTAACCCTTATTGGTCAGTATTAACAATAACTGAATCCCAAAAGCAGGTGGACTGATAAAATTTGATTGCGCAAGATAAATAAGTTGAATGATTGCCTCTTGATTGGGTGACTGGGAGAAGTAGGCACAGATCTTTGAGTATTTGTATGATCAATACGGAAAATAATTTCTCTTGACATTACAACTGAGAAGTAATCTCCTTCTGAACTTCATTAATGTACATATCAATCATTTCGTGGGATCCTGCAGTATAAACCAGTATAAACTACCAGTGAATGGCACATGAACCACTCCATTGCACCTCTCTCCACTTTGATTAAGATAGAAGGGATTTGTGTTTCATGAGAACTTAATGAATTTATTCACATACATATCTCATTTCACATTAGTAGAGTAGCTGAATGTTCTGACCAAATTGCAACTCAACGCATCATCATCGAACAAAGCATGGAATGGCAATCAAACTTCTACCTCAACTTCATAGACTTTGAGAAGGCCTTCGACAGCGTTGACCGCGAAGTAATTTGGAAACTACTCGAGTGCTACGGTGTACCTCAAATATTTATAAAGCTTATTTAACAGCTGTACGACAACGGCACATGTCAAGTGATCCACAACGGAAAACTCAGCGAGGCGTTCGGAGTAAACACAGGAGTCAGACAAGGGTGCTTATTATCACCAATGATATTCCTAATTGTGGTGATTTGGATTATGCGTCAGACAGTGGGAAGCGAGAAGACAGGGATCTCCTGGACCGACGTGAAGAATCTAGAAGACCTGGATTTCGCGCGTGGATGACTTATGTTTGATGTCACTCAAAATCGAAGATTTACAAGCGAAAACCGACAAACTGGTCGAAGAAGCAGCTGGAGAAGACAGGACTCCAGGTGAACATAGACAAGACGGAGGTTATGAAAATAAACAACCAACAACAACAACAACAACAGCAACATCCAGTGCCAATCACCATCAACGGGAGGGATTTGAAAGAGGTTACTTCTTTCACTTATCTAGGGAGCATTGTCTCAGGTCCAGACAGAAGGAACGGACGAGGATGTCGAATCGAGAATCGGGAAGGCGAGAAACACATTCATCAACCTGAAACCAATCTGGAAATTCTCGTAACTCCACAACATCAACAACAAAATTCGGAAAGGGTTTTCATTCACTGATCATTTTTACGAGTTTACTATGTATGCGAGATGTGATTTGAAGGACAAGTGGATGTCAAAGCATATACGAAAGCAATGAAGTATTTACAATTAAAACTTAAGGAAGTGAATGAGTGACTGGGCTATAGCATACAAATGGTGGTTGATATATTCGTTATTACAGTGATGATTCCTCCGTGAATAAACTAAGATTTTACTGAGAATTACACGAGAAATCAATGTGTAGAGGAGGTACACCAACACAATTCCAGAAACTCTACTTTCTTCGAAATACGATTGGGAAAACACGATACTCAATGTAGCTGCTTGTATTATGTGACTGTTGTTATCCAAGGTAGTTACAATTCATGCAACTGGCCTTCTTTGACTTCGTCTTCGAAGACTAGTTATTCTCCAGTTTTTTGAAGTATAATATTTTCTGTGTTGTAAAATCACAACAACTTGATCAGGAATACCATAAGAGAAATAATGTGTCAAGTGCTTTTCACTCATCTCACAGTGGTGATGCCCCATTCATTCATTTGTTAGTGTTCATGGAGATTTTAATCCGAAGACTCAGGTGAAAGCGACTGTCATGACAGTGCAGTGAGAAGGGTTATTATTTCGCTCAATATCTGATACAAGAGGTATGTAACGGTACAAGAGTATTTTGACTACCATTCAATAGAGTACTTATTATTTGAGTGTATGGATGAGTAAACACTGATAATATGGTGACGCGTTTGAATGTGGAAGACGTACTTCACTTGTTTAGTGTTGATGCAGCTTCCATGAAATTATTGTCTTTACCCAGGAATATTCGAAGAATGACATTTCAAGAGCAACTTCTACTCTCTATCCTGTTTGACAAGATGATACTTTCTGTTTCCACATCTACTTTGAAATGGTTAATATAGAATAAAATGGCCGTCGTAGTAAGAACCATGCATTTTTGAATGTATTGTATGAAATCAACGAATCAACAGAATTTAAATGATCTTCAGATATACGAAGAACAAAATGTTTTGAGACGATGAAAGTTTGAGTTAAAAAAAAGGAAATTTAATGTTATGTGTACTTTCATGCTGAATCTTCATCGTTATGTAGGTCTGTAAGTGTGGGTTATACTTAAGATAGACCTCAAGTAACCGCACTTACTAAACACTTCTCCACTTAATAACCTTATCAGTACTCTACCTAGCGTGTAAGTACTGACTAACGAAATCAAAGTAAAAAGGCTTGAGAGTGGAAGTGTGTCCTGAAGAGAGTTGTATTTTACACAAATGAGATATCAATTTTAATAAAAAAGGATGTTGAACAACTTATCTGATGCCTCGGCTAGGTAGTAAGCTCGAAGAGTTCGCTGAATGGTAGCACAACAAGAGAGCGAACCATGTATGTACAGTCATGTCAGAAATCACAAGATGGTGTGGCGCGAAAAGTGGATGAATGCGTTTAAACAAAAATTCAAACATTCAAAGTACACTACAGGTCCATGAGAACTCATAGATACTTCTACGTATGAACTCTGATACTCTTTTTAGTTCTCATCTTTATCAAAAGTAGCGACAATCGTATGAAATTTAAAAAAAAAGTGATTCTATAAGTTGCACTTCGAGCTTTTCTACTTCTCTCATACACCTATGTACTTCTTACAACTTTTCGGAAATTTGTAACATACACCATGATAATAGTAGTATTATTGACACGAGAACTAGTTGACTTATAATAAAACTTTTTGATGGAAACGCACGAAAATATACAAAGATCATTCTCGAGTATTTCATCAAAGTTAGAAGTCAGTTAATTGAAGTGGTTTGTTAATAATGATATAAATACATCATTTGTGAAAACATCAATAAAATATTGAGACAGGAGACTGTGAGTTTATGAGCTTACCTTATGCTTACATCGCTATAAAATTTTACTGATAGGGAATATCAGTGGATTTTAAAAACTTGTGTACATGCTTTAACGACCTATCTGGGAAGCATTGTTTCAAATACAGGTGGAACTGACGAGGATATCAAAGCAAGGATCGGAAAAACAAGGCAAGCTTTCATTTCTCTCAAGTCTGTGTGGAGGTCAACAGCACTCAGCATGAAAAGTGAGATCCAGAATCTCAACTCCAATGTGAAGTCAGTGCTACTTAATATACGGATCAGAGACTTGGCGCGTCACGAAGGGTACTTCGAACAAACTACACACCTTCATCAACAGCTGTCTTCACTCAATACTCCACTCAAGATCAGATGGCCGGCCAGAAAGGATCAGCAACAGGGATCTCTGGCAATTAGCGAACCAACCCAGCAGGAACCGATTGTGCAACAGATATGCAGGAAGAAATGGAGGTGGATTGGCCATACTCTGAGAAAACAAACCATCATAAAGTGACATCGTACTCCAGGCCATCGCTCGAGTGGAACCTGAACAGGAAGCGGCGAGTTGGTCGTCAGTGCGAGGGTGACATGGAGTGGAGGAGGTCATGTGAAGAGGAGATGAAAGCATGTAGTCAGACGTGGAGCCAGGTGAAAGTGTTGGCGGAGAACCGAACGCAATGAAGACGTGCGGCTGAAGCCTTATGTTCCTCTAGGAATTAATGGAACAATAATAATAATAAATGTGAACTGAGTCATGAATTGCAGTCAGACGATTAATGAATTGAAACTGGTAGGAGATACTGGCTTCAGGAACAGTACACTAATATTTGTATTTCCCAGTGACAGCAATCAATGGATTCTGTTTGTCTGACATGCACATGTGCACAAATCCTTTACTCACAGGAAAGACCCTTTTCAATGTTTCTATCAAAGTTTTGTTATGATTATCGGTAGAATATTTTATGTTACCTAAGATATTTTGTATCACATATTCTGAATTATATATTTTCTTGTTCGTATGTAGATATTCCTTGTGGTGTGTGATTATAAACAATTGTTTTTGTGAAATATCAAATCTACTCACTGATTTATAGACTCGTGAAGCTGTCAGCAATTGCTATCTGATGTCGCCACCCGCAGAAAATGATCAGATGGATACAGAAGAGTAAGGCAGTATTTCACTTCATCCATTTCCCTTTAACCGACAGTGATACCAATAAAAGGGAAGTGCCGTTATTAATATTGTCAATTGCGGCTGTTTGTGCGTAAGTCCTTGAAAATATACTTTTGTCTTGAGTTGTCCTTTAAACTGCACAATTCTAAGACACCTATTGAGATGAATGATATTCTCCCAGCAATATATACTGAGAAAAACATCAGTCTTAGATAATGGGACGTGTCTTTTCACTCTACTAACTCAGCATCAGGCGGATTCGATTCAAAATGAGATAAGTTTGTTTATTATAATAGATACACTGGACACTGTTTCAAGTACAATTTGTTCCTCATAATCACAATAATGCATTCACGTAACATTTCGTGACTTGCTTTATATACTGTTTTACTCTCCCTACGATTTTTATTGCAATTTTACATGTATTTAATATACGTGTTGCGTCATTTCGATTGAAAGTTTGACTAAGCAGGATCAATCATCCTAGATCTAGCTAAATTGCCACGTTCCAAACAACTAATTGACCACTATCTACTCGTTTGACCTAAGTAACTGAATTCACAGCCATTATATGTTATTCGGCAAAATATTTAAATCTATCAATTTCCTAGCAGACAGAGTTTGTCTCTGATTGGGTTGATTTAAATGACACTTAGGGATATGTTGAGATGTCTACACGGTGCATGTTTTGTCCAAATATCGCCGCCATAACCTGGCAGTGGGATTAAACGTTCCAAGGGCTTTACGTTCTCTACTGTTCATAAATATGTCTACTACTACTATTTGGAATATTAGTCATCTCATTTCCAACCCTTTTATTTGTTTGTGTATTTTGTTTTGAAATTTGAATATACTGGAGGTTAGAGAAAACTGAACACCTTATATTATTTATTCAGACAAGACCTTAGTTCGTGATCAATGCTCACTTCGTTCCTGTCTGCTTCTAGAGCTGCAGTGATGGGAATATAATTGTATAAATTTATTAGGTTATATTAATATATGTGTAAAACTTGAACACTGCGGTAGTATATAATTCCATATTAGTTTGTTTATTAGATATATCACACAGTGAAACAGTATTATTTACTGGATGACAAGTTTCGAACAAAATTTATTGTTCATAATCATTTCAATTATAATCACACAACTTCGAAACTTGAGTTTTATAGTTTTCTTTGTTCTCTCCTATTTGTCGTCGTTGGGGTAGTAGAATTTTCCAGATGTCTGACTGGACAGGTGTTGAATCATTCCTATTACACGTGTTTGCAGTTGATTCGATCAACAAAGCTTCCGTTGTCATGAATCTCTCCCTCCAATCTGTTGTTACATTAGATTTTAAAACTGTCATCTTATCCCATCCAGCCTATGTATGGTTGTGTGTAATTGCATTTAGTGAGTGCTATAGCTGAACTATTCTCCAGATTTCTTATCTTATTCGGGTCAAGCAATCTAGATTTTGCTAGGTTTTTATGCTCGGCTAGTCTGACTGACCCTGTTCTACTACTTTGACCTATGTATCTGACCTGACGACATTTAGATTTCCGATCATCGCACCCTATGTCAGTAAAAACAGGATTGGTGAAATGTTTAAGTAATGGGGCACAAAAACTAAGTAGTACTAAGGAAAATCTAAGACAGGAAGTGAGGCATGTAAGAGAAGCTCTTTCTATTTGAGTTTCCTTTAGCTTTCGTTATGCTCGAAACAACATCCAGCTATTACATATTGCATCACTGTGTGTTATATGAGAAAATTATCTAATAGGGAATTATATTCATCAACAATGCCGAAATTCTACCCTTAATCTGATTCGTATTGACTGTGTTATTTAAATGATTGTGAGATAACTGGTAATTTATGGGCTTAGAAATATTATTCACTTAGTCGCTTTTGTGGTATTCAGTGACTGATTTACCCTTTCAAAATGAAGAGCTGAATTTCTTGAATTTATTCTCTTTATTAGTGTATCTGTCGGTGTAATTGCGCCCTCAGTGAATAGACTCTTGCCAATACAAGTAGCCTAGAGGGTGTTAAAAACACAAAAACACACACAACCAATCACATTCGGGGTCACCCACCAGGAGAGATGACTAATAAACTCGTGGAGAAATCCAGTGTATCTGTAGAATGGGACATATTAGACGCTAATGAGTATTTCATTACCTGTGAGGTAATAGGTTGAAGTAAACTTTACCCAGTGGACTCGGATTTCAAGCTCTTGATTGTGTAATTCGCTTTCTGATTTCGCGTAGATTTCTGGACAAAATACAACCGTTAAGAGACTTAATTATTTTTCGTCACCGTATTATCTTGCTGATATTTTTCTGAACTGTTACGGATTGGATTAAGCCACACCAACAGTGTCATTTGACTAAATGTAAAAAGCATATTAAGAAAGGATTTTGTCACGTACAGTTGACTTAAGACAAACTGATTTGTTTTCGATTCTAATGAATACATTTGTATTACACGTTGATTATTCATTTTAGCTTGCTTGCTCTTATTTTGCACGTGTGCTTAGTAAATGTTCGAAAATTGAGAGCGATGCGTGCAGTTAGTGTATTGACGATGCTGTTAGTAGTAAGTTATGATTTCAAAAACATTTTTTCAAAATATAATAAGTTTGGTGAGTGAATGATTCTTATTTCCTACTGTACATCAGTGAATTTGAAATAATAAACTAAATATTGCATCAAATCAAGTATTGTGTATTTTAGAATACTGCGGGAATCATGATCGGTGCACTCCAAGCATTTTTACAGCTCCTAAGAATATCGTCGGAACCTTCTGTCATTGTCCTTTGTAATCCACTTGGTTAGGGGTCGACGCCAAAAAATAACCGGGCAAAAAGATGAAACTAATGACGGTGAAGGTAAATCGTTATGAAGTTGAAAGCTGACATTGATTTAAAAGGATGAAATTGTGCGTTAACCACACGTAAATAAAAACTGCAATCAAAGCAATCGAAGAATCTACTTATCAGATGTTCTTCAAAAAATTACTAAAATGTGGAAAGCTGGCCGCATCACTGATGAAAATACACATCCCTATATGATAATTAAAACATAGAGACATCACCTGGCAATTTAGAGCAGACACAAATATAGATACTTGCTCACTGGCCTCAAGTTGGATATTATCGCAATTTCTTCATAAAATGCAATTAAGTTGACAACCACTCCTATTCATTGAGTGGTAAATAGAGTTTACAGTTTACAATTTATTTAGGATAGTAGGCTATATGCCTGTGTTAATCCTTTCGATTTGTTACACACAGGAGGTTCAGTCTCGCCTTGAATGAATCAACGGATGGCGCTGATACGACGTGATCCGGTAGGGAGTTCCAATGGTTCACAATTCGATGCGAAAAACGGATCTCCAGACGCAGACGACTCGACCGTGGTTTTTGAACCTTGAGGTGATGTCCTCGCAATTGGTTGGTGCTAGAAGGAAGAAATAAATTAGATAAATTAGCTCCAAAATCATTTCTTAGGATACGGTATGCTAGTATTAGGTCACCCCTAAGTCGTCTGTATGACAGTGGAAATAAACCCAGTCGACTTAACCTCTCCTCATATGAGAGGGTTGAGAAACCCTTTATTAGCTTAGTTCCTACTCTTTGCACCCTTTCTAATAAGTCTATTTCGTATTTGAAACACGGGCTCGCTGCCTGGATCCCATATTCCAAATGAGGTCTGATATAAGTCGGATAAAATATACGAAATATATCAGCGTCAAAGTTCGCAAAAGCCTTGCGATAGATTTCAAGAATGCTGTTAGCAATGAAATACCGTGAAATAAGTGACTGCAATCCATGTGATATAAACACACAAACCATAATTGTTGAATGTTTGTAAGGCTCTATTTATAAAACGTTTATATTTCCTATTTTTATTATTTCATGACTTTATTTCTTAGATAATACTGTGGTCAGGAGTCACTGTTATATACTGTTACAAAGTCAACTTAATGTGCAACTTGCTTGCACTTGCTATAACAGCTTTTGTGGGAATTATATCAATCACTGTTGGGTTCACATCGAGACCATTGTCAGACAGAGGATATTTTGTGCTATACCTGATATCTGTGGTATTAATCCTAATAGGATTTGTCTTCTACCTTATTTTTCAAATATTCCGTGTGAGTATTTCACGTATCAAGTGAATTTTAAGTTATTTTATATACTCTTGCATTTTGATGTAGTTGTGTTCTCTGAGCTGGATAGTTGATTTGCGAAGCTTTCATTGACCTACTAGGAAACATCTTCAGCGCATACTTCAATTTGAATTGAAGTGAACTTTTAGATTTCTCCACGAGTTTATTAGTCATCTCTCCTGGTGGGTGACCTTGAACGTGATTGGTTGTGTGTGTTTTGTGTGTTTTCACACCCTCTAGACTACTTGTAGTGGAACCCCCAAGGAAAGCATGAAGAAAGTCGCCCTACCATATATAAAGGACATCTCAGAAATCATTGCAAGACTCTTCAAACCTTTAGGAATTGACGTCGCACACAAACCAACAAAATCACTTCACTCAGCTGGCTCTATGTCAACCAAAAGACTCAACAGTGAAAGAAGATAAAACCAACATCATCCACAAAATAAACTGTCACAACTGCGAAAAACACTACATTGGCCAATGTGGACGTCCCCTTCGTTTTCGTATCCATGATCATAAACTAGCCGTCAAGAGAAATGACATCCACTCCCTGATATCACTACATATAGGCAACCACGGACATCAGTTCGACTGCGACAACCAACGTTCAAATATTAGACAGAGAAAACACCAAGAATGCTAGAGAATTTTTAGAAGCCTGGTATTCCAGTGAGTCGTCAATCAATAGACGCATTGAAATAAACAAAATTTATCAATCAATAAGAAGGGAATCTTACACACAAAAGGTCAAACTTCAAGTCAAGGAAACAATCAGCACCGATGCCAATACAAGTAGCCTAGAGGGTGTGAAAACACACGAAACACACACAACCAATCACGTTCAAGGTCACCCACCAGGAGAGATGACTAATAAACTCGTGGAGAAATCTAAAAGCTCAATTCAATTCAAATTGAAGTATGCACTGAAGATGTTTCCTAGTAGGTCAACGAAAGCTTTGCAAATCAACTATCCAGCTCAGAGAACACAACTACATCAAAATCATCCACCTGAGCTACAAATCTTCTCCATCATATACTCTTGCACGCCAATTTATCTGCAAACTTTCTCGAAGTATAAGTGTTGCATAGCTGCTAGTGGTGTCGTTTAAAAACACGATATGACAGTGAATGAAAAATCAGGACACGGAAATCACGCCACTTATCTATTTCTGTTTGAAACAGAAGTGAGTAATTTTCACAGTTCCAGTGAGTAGACATCGGTGTACAGTTCTACAGTCCTCGATGCTACGGTAAACTCTCTATCCAGTTTATGATATCATACCGCCCCTCTGTTATAATCTGTGATAATACACAAAAATCAAGTGTTACAGTTTCTCATCAGCTGTGTCGCTGCCTAATAACCTTATATAAATCAACTGTTTATCGGAAGGTAGCGTTATTCCGATGGCTTGTTAATTATCAAGAATTGCATGATAAAAATGAACATCGTACAACTTGCATTGTCAGTAATCTTGCTTTTAATCAACTGACTATGAGTAAAATATCAGTGTGAACTGCAAATTGTTTTTTTTTTGTTTTATTTCAGTTTCCATACAATCTAGTTAGTGGCACACTCGTCGTCATTGGAGAAGCGCTTGTAAGTAACACTGAAATGTTTTCAGAAGTTATTGAATTATAAGACTCCAAGTCTGCCCACATGCTTTCATCTCCTCTTCACATGACCTCCTCCAAGTCACCCTTGCACTGACGACCAACTCGCCGCTTCCCTTTCGGGTTCCACTCGAGCAATGGCTTGTCTAGTGATGTCACTTGATGGTTTGTTTCCTCAGAGTATGGCCAATCCATCTCCATTTCTTCCTGCCTATTTGTTTCACAATCGGTTCCTGCTGGGTTGGTTCGCTCATTGCCAGAGATCCCTCTCTGTTGCTGATCTTTTCTGGCCGGCCATCTGATCTTGAGTGGTATTGAGCGAAGACAACTGTTAATGAAGGTCTGTAGTTTGTTTGAGATGCTCTTTATGACGCGCAGTGCAAGTCTCTGATCCGTATAGTAGCACTGACTGACTTCACATTGGAGTTGAAAATCCGGATCTTATCTTCGTTTGATGCTGAGTGCTGTTGACCTCCACACAGACTTGAGAGTAGTGAAAGCTTGTCTTGCTTTTCCGATTCTTGCTTTGATATCCTCGTCAGTTCCGTCCGCCTGTAGTTGAAACGATGCTTCCCAGGTAGGTAAAAGAGGTAAGCAGTACAAATAAAAATAATATTTAAAATTATCCAGTGTCATTGGGCGAGATAACTATTCTAGGTTGGGGTTCAACAGCATGCGAGGGAGGTGGGTTGAACAAACTTTTCCTGAACACAGAGATTGGGTTGAGATATTTTTTTAGGGCAAGTGTCTCAGATATGCTTAGCAGATGAAGGCGTACAAACGTAGGGAATTGGGGTGGCATCTTGTATAGAGATGAATAAAGGCTGAATTTTTATCAGTCTTATACTCGGTATCCACAGGGTGTACCAATGTGGAACTCCTGACTGACTTGACAAATTCTTTACCTAACCACGTTGAACGATGTTGAGGAAGGCGATGGTGGGTTTTACGAGTTGTCGTAACTATGTAACTGCCTCTACAAGAACAGTTAAATTTGATATAAGTATAAAACTTGGGCACTGTGGTAGAGTATATAACTCCATTATGGACAAGATTTTATTTTGATAAATCACACAGTGTTGTACAGTAATATTAACTGATGATGTTTCGAGCACAAATTATGTGAGTGACTTGATATAATTATCAGCACATAATTTGTGCTCAAAACGTCATCAGTTAATGTTACTGTATAACGCTGTGTGATTTATCAAAATAAAATCTTATCCATAAAAGTTAAATTTATAAGTGCACGTTGAAGTGGCTGGAATCGTTAGCTTATCCCTCATCTTCGTTGAAAGTATACAACGAGTGGTGAATTTTAAACATGGTGTTGTGGCAAAGAATGTTTGGCTATTTCTTTTTTGGAGTTTCCATGCCAGTACTTCAGTGACTGAGTTACCTTAGGACGGTGCAGTCATATATACATGTTTCTTCTGCTCAGTTTGCAGGCATTTCTCTCTATCGGTTCTCATCATGGAGACTAACGAAATTTTCTGCATAAATCATCAGAGTACTGATGAGATTTTGTTCGTATGAAAGAGGAACAGATGACCTGAAATAGGTGTACTGGCGAAAGCATGATTATTTCTGGAAAATACCTCATTTTATGCCTCCATCTAGCTTTCGTATTAGCAAAACATTAAGAAATGACAATGTCTTTCTCTGCTGTATATGTGAACTCAATTTATGGGTGAGGCATATTGAACGTTTTCAGGAGGGCGTCGGTATCGATTTGTTCTTATGCGGGATAAAAGTATTACTGATTTATCTACAGTAGGATGGGAGTTCGTTGATGGTTCTCTAATTTTGCCTTAAATACATCCGCTAAGAGAGGACCTGGGGGGGGGGGAGAAGCTCATTGCTTTGTTCTGGAATCGACGATAGATTTTGTTGTTAGACTGAAACCGCACATTCATCGTACAACGGAGTATCAGTTCCGGTAGAGGTTAGGTGGTATACCCACTTCTATATCATTTTCTATCAGAGATTCACAGATGAAATCGATGGTCTCTAATAAAGAGACATTAGTGGGCAAGAAATTGACAACCGTAGAGTTCATTGTTTCATTGTTTATGTTTTTATCTCTTATTTATTCTAACAATTTGAAATTGTCCTTTAAGCTACACATAGCCACTTTTAGCTGCAGTGGTTTAAGTATGTCTACCAGCCGACTAGCTATATCATGGAATGGTGAGTTAAACATATATAATATTGGTCCCTTTGGCACGTTGGCTAATGAATTTTAGGTAGCCCAGACAATCTGGGTATATTTGTTCCTAAAGGCTTTAGACGTTTGAGAATTAGGGGAGAAACTATATGACTGGATACCAAAGCTTTCAGGATATTTCAAAATATTTCTTTTCCACCTTATCTGCGTTATCCTCACAGCTAGGTAGTTCTTGGAATTTTGTATTGTCCTGTAGAATACTGTTCATCTTATCGATGTAGTCAGCTCTTTCTAACTATACGACTCCAGCTCCTCATCCAGATTGGATTCTCTTTAAGCCTTCAGTATAAGCCTTGCTGAGGATACTTTTCTCAGTACCCCCTTTTGATTGATATCAGCGAGAGTTTTTAACAGGAGAGGTTTTGAGTTCTTCCAGCCGTAATTGAGATGATCAGACTAAGTCATTTATTTGACTGAAATGGTTTTCAACCTGTAATTCAGCTTTTATTCTTGTTAGGTGGTGTACAACATCACAAAACTTTGAACCTAATGACAATGGTTCCAGTGTTAACTGTATATGGATGCCATTTACTTGTTCTCAGCATTGTCAGTTAGCTGCCTTTACTCTGTTTGTTTTCCACTTTTCAAATGGAATTATAATATGTATCAGTTGTAAATAAAGTAACATATAGAGTGTGTTTTGATGATATTAGATGGTTGGAGGCAATCGGCAGGAAGCCTTGGACCTAGGTTTCGTGCCAGTTGGCACTCGTCAGCAAGGCGTATCTGCAACCTTGAAGGAACTCATGTCCCTTCTGAGATTCGAACCCGCATCAACCAGTGCTGCAGTCAGAGACGTTACCACTGAGCTATTCGGGCTCGCGATTGACCTCCTGTAGGACTGTAGTGGATATTTTGATTGGACACTAGTCAGTAACTAGTGTGATGTGTCTAGTCCTCTCTTTGGTGCAGACTGTGGCCACCATTCTAGGATTGCCTCCAACCATCTAATATCATCAAAACCAATGTGCACCGTGATGGCGAGCTACCTAGAATGGTGGCCACATTGCAAACCTGACTGATAGAATTCAGTCTGCACCAAAGAGAGGACTAGACACATCACACTAGTTACTGACTAGTGTCCAATCAAAATACAGAGAGTGTGTCGGCGGTTCAATGACAGAATACTCTAGCAAGCTCTCTATACACATGGTCATGAGTGTGCTTCTCACCCGAAGCACTTCTAAGACTTGCTTGACCTACAGTAAGCCCTGTAAAGATGGAAGGTTAAGCATGAGGCTAGGTAGTGCCACTTGTGAAAGTCCAAAGCTCTAGCTTGAAATCCTATATCTCACTCAGAACTCAAAGATATGAAAAAAGCATATCGAGTAACGTCTGTGAAGAAACAATGATAATTACAGGGTGATTAGAAAAGTCACTGAAGAAGGAAAGCGATACCCACTAGACAGCGATATACAACGTAATTCGGCATGAATAATATCATTTGATGAACTGTGATCTTAATATAAGTATTGCGGCTTTCTTAATGCATATCATATTTTGACTTAATGATAATTAGCTTCACCCACACAAGTCGTCTACTGTTAATTGTTCCGATATTTATTATTATTGTATCCTTTAATTCCTAGAGGAACATAGGGCTTCAGCCGTGCGTCTCCATTCCGTTCGGTTCTCTGCTAGAGTCTTCACCTGGCTCCACGTCTGCCCACACGCTTTCATCTCCTCTTCACATGACCTCCTCCAAGTCACTCTTGCACTCACGACCAACTCGCCGATTCCCTTTCGGGTTCCACTCGAGCAATGGCTTGTCTAGTGATGTCACTTGATGCATTGTTTCCTGAGAGTATGTCCAATCCATCTCCATTTCTTCCTGCCTATTTGTTTCACAATCGGTTCCTGCTGGGTTGGTTCGCTCATTGCCAGAGATCCCTCTCTGTTGCTGATCTTTTCTGGCCGGCCATCTGATCTTGAGTGGTATTGAGCGAAGACAACTGTTAATGAAGGTCTGTAGTTTGTTTGAGATGCTCTTTATGACACGCAGTGCAAGTTTCTCATCCGTATAGTAGCCTTGACTGACTTCACATTGGAATTTTCAACTCCAAATGCGGATCTTATCTTCGTTTTGATGCTGAGTGCTGTTGACCTCCACACAGACTTGAGAGTAGTGAAAGCTTGTCTTGCTTTCCCGATTCTTGGTTTGATATCCTCGTCAGTTCCGTCCACCTGTAGTTGTAACGATGCTTCCCAGGTAGGTAAAAGATGTAAGCAGTACAAATAAAAATAATATTTAAATTTATCCAGTGTCATTGGGCGAGATAACTATCCTACGTTGGGGTTCAACAGCATGAGAGGGAGGTGGGTTGAACAAGCTTTTCCTGAAGACAGAGATTGAGTTGAGGTATTTTTTTGAAGGCAAGTGTCTTAGATATACTCAGCAGATGAAGGCGTACAAAAGTAGGGAATTGGGGTGGCATCTTGTATAGAGATGAATAAAGGCTGAATTTTTTATCAGTCTTATACTCGGTATCCACAGGGTGTACCAATGTGGAACTCCTGACTGACTTGAAAAATTCTTTACCTAACCACGTTGAACGATGTTGAGGAAGGCGATGGTGGGTTTTACGAGTTGTCGTAACTATGTAACTGCCTCTACAAGAACAGTTAAATTTGATATAAGTATAAAACTTGGGCACTGTGATAGAGTATATAACTCCATTATGGACAAGATTTTATTTTGATGAATTACAGCGTTGTACAGTAATATTAACTGATGACGTTTTGAGCACAAATTATGTGAGTGACTTGATATAATTATCAACAAATTATTGCTGATAATTATATGAAGTCACTCACATAATTTGTGCTCAAAACGTCATCAGTTAATATTACTGTATAACGCTGTGTGATTTATCAAAATAAAATCTTATCCATAAAAGTTAAATTTATAAGTGCACGTTGAAGTGGCCGGAATCGTTAGCTTATCCCTCATCTTCGTTGAAAGTATACAACGAGTGGTGAACTTTAAACATGGTGTTGTGGCAAAGAATGTTTGGCTATTTCTTTTTTGGAGTTTCCATGCCAGCACTTCAGTGACTGAGTTACCTTATGACGGTGCAGTCATATATACATGTTTCTTCTACTCAGTTTTCAGGCATTTCTCTCTATCGGTTCTCATCATGGAGACTAACGAAATTTTCTGCATAAATCATCAGAGTACTGATGAGATTTTGTTCGTAAGAAAGAGGAACAGATGACCTGAAATAGGTGTACTGGCGAAAGCATGATCATTTCCGGAAAATACCTCATTTTACGCCTCCATCTAGTGTTCGTATTAGCAAGATATTAAGAAATGACAATGTCTTTCTCTGCTGTATATGTGAACTCAGTTTATGGGTGAGGCATATTGAACGTTTTCAGGAGGGCGTCGGTATCGATTTGTTCTTATGCGGGATAAAAGTATTACTGATTTATCTACAGTAGGATGGGAGTTCGTTGATGGTTCTCTAATTTTGCCTTAAATACATCCGCTAAGAGAGGACCTGTGGGGGGGGGGAGAAGCTCATTGCTTTGTTCTGGAATCGACGATAGATTTTGTTGTTAGACTGAAACCACACATTCATCGTACAACGGAGTATCAGTTCCGGTAGAGGTTAGGTGGTATACCCACTTCTATATCATTTTCTATCAGAGATTCACAGATGAAATCGATGGTCTCTAATAAAGAGACATTAGTGGGCAAGAAATTGACAACCGTAGAGTTCATTGTTTCATTGTTTATGTTTTTATCTCTTATTTATTCTAACAATTTGAAATTGTCCTTTAAGCTACACATAGCCACTTTTAGCTGCAGTGGTTTAAGTATGTTTACCAGCCGACTAGCTATATCATGGAATGGTGAGTTAAACATATATAATATTGGTCCCTTTGGCACGTTGGCTAATGAATTTTAGGTAGCCCAGACAATCTGGGTATATTTGTTCCTAAAGGCTTTAGACGTTTGAGAATTAGGGCAGAAACTATATGACTGGATACCAAAGCTTTCAGGATATTTCAAAATATTTCTTTTCCACCTTATCTGCATTATCCTTACAGCTAGGTAGTTCCTGGAATTTTGTATTGTCCTGTAGAATACTGTTCATCTTATCGATGTAGTCAGCTCTTTCTAACCATACGACTCCAGCTCCTCATCCAGATTGGATTCTCTTTAAGCCTTCAGTATAAGCCTTGCTGAGGATACTTTTCTCAGGACACCCTTTTGATTGATATCAGCGAAAGTTTTTAACAGGAGAGGTTTTGAGTTCTTCCAGCCGTAATTGAGATGATCAGACTAAGTCTTTTATTTGACTGAAATGGTATTCAACCTGTAATTCAGCTTTCATTCTTGTTAGGTAGTATACAACATCAAAAACTTTGAACGTCATGACAATGGTTCCAGTGTTAACTGTATATGAATGCCATTTACTTGTTCTCAGCACTGTCAGTTAGCTGCCTTTACTCTGTTTGTTTTCCACATTTCAAATGGAATTATAATATGTATCAGTTGTAAATAAAGTAACATATAGAGTGTGTTTTGATGATATTAGATGGTTGGAGGCCATCGGCAGGAAGCCTTGGACCTAGGTTTCGTGCCAGTTGGCACTCGTCAGCAAGGCGTATCTGCAACCTTGAAGGAACTCATGTCCCTTCTGAGATTCGAACCCGCATCAACCAGCGCTGCAGT
This sequence comes from Trichobilharzia szidati, assembly GCA_944472155.2. Taxonomy (NCBI): domain Eukaryota; kingdom Metazoa; phylum Platyhelminthes; class Trematoda; order Strigeidida; family Schistosomatidae; genus Trichobilharzia; species Trichobilharzia szidati. The sequence continues at coordinate 25,636,758 of OX235272.1, read as the reverse complement.
CAGAGACGTTACCACTAAGCTATTCACGCTCGCCATTGACCTCCTATAGGACTGTATTGGATATTTTTGATTGGACACTAGTCAGTAGCTAGTGTGATGTGTCTTGTCCTCTCTTTGGTGCAGACTGTGGCCACCATTCTAGGATTGCCTCCAGCCATCTAATATCATCAAAACCAATGTGCACCGTGATGGCGAGTTACCCAGAATAGTGACCACATTGCAAAGCTGACTGATAGAATTCAGTCTGCACCAAAGAGAGGACTAGACACATCACACTAGTCACGGACTAGTGTCCAATCAAAATACAGAGAGTGTGTCGGCGGTTCAATGACAGAATACTCTAGCAAGCTCCCTGTACACATGATCATGAGTGTGCTTCTCACCCAAAGAATTTCTAAGCCTTGCTTGACCTACGGTAAGCCCTGTAAAGATGGAAGGTTTATCATGAGGCTAGGAAGCGCCACTTGTGAAAGTCAAAAGCTCTAGCTTGAAGTCCTATATCTCATTCAGAACTCAAAGATCTGAAAAAAGCCTATCAAGTAACGTCTCTGAAGAAGCAGTATTAATTACAGGATGATTAAAAAATTCACTGAAGAAGGAACGCAATACACACTGGACAGCGATAGACAACGTAATTCGGCATGAATAATATCATTTGATGAACTGTGATCTTAATATAAGTATTGCGGCTTCCTTAATACATGTATCGTATTTTGTCTTAATGATCATTAGCTTCACCCTCACAAGTCTTCTACTGTTCATTGTTCCGATATTTATTATTATTATTATTGTACCCTTTAATTCCTAGAGGAACATACGGATTCAGCCGTGCGTCTCCATTCCGTTCGGTTCTCTGCTAGAGTCTTCACCTGGCTCCACGTCTGCCCACACGCTTTCATCTCCTCTTCACATGACCTCCTCCAAGTCACTCTTGCACTCACGACCAACTCGCCGATTCCCTTTCGGGTTCCACTCGAGCAATGGCTTGTCTAGTGATGTCACTTGATGCATTGTTTCCTGAGAGTATGTCCAATCCATCTCCATTTCTTCCTGCCTATTTGTTTCACAATCGGTTCCTGCTGGGGTTGGTTCGCTCATTGCCAGAGATCCCTCTCTGTTGCTGATCTTTTCTGGCCGGCCATCTGATCTTGAGTGGTATTGAGCGAAGACAACTGTTAATGAAGGTCTGTAGTTTGTTTGAGATGCTCTTTATGACACGCAGTGCAAGTTTCTCATCCGTATAGTAGCCTTGACTGACTTCACATTGGAATTTTCAACTCCAAATGCGGATCTTATCTTCGTTTTGATGCTGAGTGCTGTTGACCTCCACACAGACTTGAGAGTAGTGAAAGCTTGTCTTGCTTTCCCGATTCTTGGTTTGATATCCTCGTCAGTTCCGTCCACCTGTAGTTGAAACGATGCTTCCCAGGTGGGTAAAAGAGGTTGTTTCTTTCAGGTTCCTTCCATTTATGCTGATTGTTGTCTGTTGTTCTTGTTGCTGTTGCCCAGGGATCTTCATCACCTCTGTTTTCTCTATGTTCACCTGAAGTCCTATCTTCCTTAGATGCTTCTTCTGCCAACTTGTTGCTTTTCGCTTGCATATCTTCCAGTTTGTGGGAAATCAGACATATATCATCGGCGAAGTCCAGATCCTCCAAGTTTTTTGTGTGAGTTCATTTTATGCCTGTTTCCTCATTGCCCGCTCTTTGTCGCATTATCCAGTCTACTGCAATCAGGAAAATCATTGGCGATAGTAGGCAGCCTTGTCTTACAAAGATTTAATTCATTCACTTATATATATATCTATACGGCGCCAGCCTAATATCTGCTCCTTGTGTATCTGCATATTACTTTTAGGTTATATACTATAATTCATCATGGCTGAGATACACTACAGACACAACACTGAAATCAGCGATGTTTAAAACCTATCTGGAATGCTTCTACTTAATAGGAGTATTTTTAACAATCGTCAGCTGTGAAGACAAAACAATATGCGATAAACTCTCTAACAAAACTGGAGATGAGTCATAGTTAATCATCCAGCGAATATATATGAGAAATTAAAGTTTTAATGTGTGCATTGATTTCTGTCTTTAATGATTTTCTAGATCCTTAATATTCTTTCTATATTGAAACCCTACTAATTTATTCCGCTTACCTGACACATATTACGGCGTATCTAAGACATTCGCAGAATAAAATGACTATCACGTTATCTACATCATTATGGCATTGCCTTATTTCGATTTGAGTCTAAAAAGTGTTGATCAGTGTTCTTGATTAATATTAATGGATGGGACTTTATGTTTGATTTTGCTAATTTAAAGATGAAATTCTTATATTATGAATTAAATATATGCATGAATAAACGTATTTGTATTTTTAGAATTTTTAATATATTTGTGCGTTGAAGTTTTTGTAGCAGTTTGGTTAAGTTTTGGGGGTGGAGTTGCTAGCACCACGCCCCAACCCTTCCTCTTTATCCTGGCTTGGGACCATCTAGAAAACTAGTGAGCTAGTAATCTAGGCGAGGTTGACCGCGAAGTAATTTGGAAACTACTCAAGTACTACGGCGTACCCCAAATATTCATCAACCTTATTCAACAGCTCTACGACAATGGCACATGTCAAGTGATCCACAACGGAAAACTCAGCGAAGCGTTTGGAGTAAACACAGGAGTCAGACAAGGGTGCTTATTATCACCAATGATATTCCTAATTGTGGTGGACTGGATTATGCGTCAGACAGTGGGAAACGAGAAGACAGGGATATCCTGGACCAACATGAACAACCTAGAAGACCTGGATTTCGCGTGTGGATAATTTATGTTTGATGTCACACAAAATCGAAGACTTACAAGCGAAAACCGACAAACTGGTCGAAGAAGCAGCTGGAGAAGACAGGACTGCAGGTGAACATAGACAAGACGGAGGTTATGAAAATAACCAACCAACCAACCAACAACAGCAGCAACATCCAGCACCAATCACCATCAACGGGAGGGATTTGGAAGAGGTTACTTCATTCACTTATCTAGGGAGCATTGTCTCAGCTCCAGACAGAAGGAACGGACGAGGATGTCAAATCGAGAATCGGGAAGGCGAGAAACACATTCATCAACCTGAAACCAATCTGGAAATCTTCCACTGTCACTCACTCAACATCAACAACAAAATTCGGATTTTCAATACAAACGTCAAGTCAGTCAGTTCTTCTATACGGATGGATCAGAAACTTGGCGGCGGGTCACAAAGAATATTTCCAACAGCCTGTTGCAGATATTTATCAACATAACTGTCTTCTGGTTCTATACTGAAGATCGGATGGCCGGAAAGAACCACCATCAAGAAACTATGGGAAGAAACAAAACAAGAACCAATCGCTCAATAAATATGCAGGACAAAGTGGAGATGGATTGGACACTCGCTGAGGAGGCCACTGGGTGACATCGCGCGTCAGGCCAACGCTCGAGTGGAACCCGAAAGGGAAGCGGCGAGTGTGACGTCAGTGCAAGGGTGACATGGAGGAGATCGTGTGAAGAGGAGTTGAAACAGCATGGACTAACATGGATGCAAGTGAAAAGTACATCAGAATACAGAAGCAAGTGCAGACGTGCATGCAGATGAAACCCTATGTTCCACTAGGAACCCAAGGGAACAATAATAATAATAAATAAACGTAATAATTCATGAATGATCTTTGCTTATATGTTTGCAGCTATAGTTCTATTATTACAGGTTACACATTTAGCATCGATCTTCTTTAGTATGTCCATCACAAGAAGTAATTACTTTGTCTGGAACATCGAAAAAACATCTTTGTAATCCATCACATCTCTTGTCTACATGCATACAGTAGGGCACACGACTTCCCTTCGTTCTGTTGAGTATCACACTGATTGTTGCCCATAAAACTATGTTTATCATCACAAAAATGTGGAACTGTTGTCCCAAATACCTGGGAACATTGCACTGAATTCAGTTTCGTAACAAACAAAAATACAGTAGAAAGTGTTTAGAGGATGTCTATTTCATCAAAGGTGAGAGCGAATATTCTCTGTGTAGATAGAGACAATTCTGGCCGCAAACTGGTTTCAGACGAAAAACAAAAATTGATTCACAATTATTTCAAATCAGGTTTGTTGGTTCAACTTGAATAGCTGAGAAAATTTCACTGCAGCCTTAAGATTTTACCTGATACTTGAAATTAATCATGTAGAAACTGTAAAGTAGCCTTAAGGCTGATGATTTTTTCCAACCAACCTACCAACGATGAAGTTTACTAATGATGTACAAACTCAACACTGAGCTTATACCTATTGATGACGCATCTTAACATTAAGAACACAATATTCAGCGAAGAGACTCTTTTCAACGAATTTACTATCAAGCTGTACAATCATATATATATGGTTTTTTGTAAGAAATTATATCCGGTGAGGGAATTAGGTCAAAGGTGTGAATACATGAAATAAAAATAGTAGTTTGAAATGCAATTAAAATATTTGTGATTATAATCATAGTTTAATGTCAAGTGGCAAAATAATTAATGTCGTCTATAGAGTAATACATAAGGTGCATAGATTTTGGAAATGGGTACATAATTATAAGATTAGTAGACAAATATGAAATGTTACATAACATGGTGTGAAATTAGATGAGATAGAATTCAATATTGTAAAAATAAAAATATAAAAATTAATAATTTTGGGTTTAAAATGTCAAGTGGGTCAAGTGGAAAAGATTCAGAGTGAGAATAGTAATAATAATAATGATAATAATATTAATAATAATCGGTTACCCTAACCGATTTATTGACAGCAACATGAAAGATAAGCAGTCTAAACTGGTCACCGACACAGTTCCAAAGAAAACCTTGTTCATGAACTTGGAATTCAAAGGTGATCAAGCTTCAGATATGCTCAAAAATCGTCTCTCTAAATCAGTTAGTAAAACGTTCTATGCAGCAAAATTACATATGACGTTCACTAGCCACAAGTTGTTCTCTACCTCTGTAAAAGATAAGCTCCCCCGTCTGGCCGCCTCCATGTGCATCTATCATTTCACCTGCTCTTGTAGAGTAAGGTACATTGGCCGTAGCCAGAGGACGCTTTCCACACGGATACAAGAACATATTCCATCATGGTTTTACAAGGGAGAAAGGAAGTATGTGCGAAGCTCTATTTTGGAACATCTGATCGACTTCTGTCACTCTGTCAACCCTGACCATGATTTTAAGATCATATATAGAATCCATGCTAACTTCCCGCGTTTTCTGTGTTACAGACTTCTAAAGACAGCGGAGGCCTTGGCAATTCATGACTTTAAGCCAGACCTTTGTGTACAAAAGAAGTATGTACAATCCCTACTTCTGACTTGGCCGTAGAGGGATAGACATTTATTTATTTTGTTTATTTAGTTATTCTATGTACTTTTCCCTTATTGCTACGATTATTATTATTATCATTATTATTATTACTATTCTCACTCTGAATCTTTTCCACTTGACCCACTTGACATTTTAAACCCAAAATTATTAATTTTTATATTTTTATTTTTACAATATTGAATTCCATCTTATCAATTTCACACCATGTTATGTAACATTTTATATTCGTCTTCTAATCTTATAATTTTGTACCCCTTTCCAAAATCTATACACCTTATGTATTATTCTATATATGACAATAATTATTTTGCCACTTGACATTAAACTATGATTATAATCACAAATATTTTAATTGCATTTCAAACTACTATTTTTATTTCATGTATTCACACCTTTGACCTAATTCCCTCACCGGATATAATTTCTTAGCAAAAAACCATATATATACGATTGTACAGCTTGATAATAAATTCGTTGAAAAGAGTCTCTTCGCTGAATATTGTTTTCTTATTGCTACAATAGGAATTATGAAATTATTGAAAAAATGCATCTTAACATGTTTGTCTGTTTCGTATCCAAGTCCAGTTTGCTTATCAATTCATTAAATAACTTCAAAGAAGTTCAACTTCAAATACTGCTGAACTGCCTGTCATCAGAAGGGGTTAAATCAGAATACGATCAAAGGTTAGAATCGGTAATTTGATGTTTGTTCATGACTAAATCTTACGAGTGAAATTAAATTAATCCGAATCTACACACAGCCTATAGTCTAAATAACTTGGATTGATACGAGAGTGAAACTAAGTAGGGAAGCGATTCAGCTTTTTAACAGCAGTACGAATAAACAAACGTTCAAATTTCGATTTTAATTTTATATTAAATTACAACTACAATATTCCGTCTTTAGAATGTAGACAAAAGGTTTATTATTTGACAGAATTTGGTCCTATCTGCAACAAGTTCCGATCTTAGAAGTATTTGTACCTTCAAAACAGACCATGCAGTGTGTTGAAATTGGTTCAAAAAGCGCATTAGTACAGATTGTTTTTTAAGAACATAAATAGGCGGTTTAAACAAGGTATGACTCAGTAATTCTAACGAGTTGTGCTCTTTGGAAAAACAGCTAGATCAAGGATTTAAACAGGCCACTGTAGCTATCACTTAGCGAAACATTGTTAACAAACTATGTGCTAGTGAAAGCGAGGCAAAACAATGTGATTGCATTTCGGACTGAAATGGAAAAGAGGAGAACAAGTGAAGTATAGTCGTCTAAAATTTGCGGAGACTGATGTTGCAGGGGTGTGGAAAACTTTACTTGTAGCTAAATAGGTGACTAATTCAGCAGATACCGTTGCATATTCCTGACCAAAGTAACAAGTGCCACTATAGAATACTTAGGCATTGGTAACTGAAATTATTGAGGGGAAATTGTCGTCTGTGTGAATGAAAGAGAAGAGAAAGTAATCAAAGCCGTATTGATGTCTTTAAATAACGTTTTAACCAATAAACTTTTCTATTGGATCTAATTGTGGTTTGTAAACTTTGATGATTGATGTACTATTTATCCTGTTGCATGTAATTTGTTATCAGTTTGTTTAAGTGTTCAAAGGTAGGTAGCAACTGTCTTCAATGGCAAGAGTCACTGCAGCTATCTTTAAGGGAATCCGGTGGAATAGATATGATGTAGAAGATTTGTAGCTCAGGTGGATGATTTTGATGTGGCTGTGTTCTCTGAGCTGGATAGTTGATTTGTGAAGCTTTCATTGACCTACTAGGAAACATCTTCAGCGCATACTTCAATTTGAATTGAAGTGAGCTTTTAGATTTCTCCACGAGTTTATTAGTCATCTCTCCTGGTGGGTGACCTTGAACGTGATTGGTTGTGTGTGTTTTGTGTGTTTTCACACCCTCTAGGCTACTTGTATTGGGAGGAAAGAGGTAAATAAGAGGGAAATCTCACACACACACAAAGGGTCAAACTTTAAGTCAAGGAAACAATCAGCACCGATGCCAATACAAGTAGCCTAGAGGGTGTGAAAACACACAAAAACAACCAGTGACTTCCATGGTCACCCACCATGAGACATGACTAATAAACTCATGGAGAAATCTAAAAGCTCAATTCAATTCAAATTGAAGTATACGCTGAAAATGTTGCCTAGTAGGTGAATGAAAGCTTTCAAGGGCTTTGAAAGAATCAACTGGCGAACATTCAGGTCAAGAACAAAGAGATCCGAATAAGCAGTATTCAGCAGAGAGTGGAACAGAAAGAAAAAATAAATAGCAAATATCGTTTAACCATAAGAAGACAATTACATCAGACTAGACAGAATAATTATGCGGTAGATATAGTTGATCACAATTGGAATCAACAACTATGATTACGGAGTGATGAAATAATGAACGAAATGCAAGTACGCTACCTGCTAGTCATAAGTAGTATAATGCTAAGCACAAATGAAAAAGTAATAGAGAATAGATTAGGAAGGAAGTAACACGTACCATCCCCCGAAAACGTCATCTTAACTCACTGATTACATAGATGGTCTTTCTTTCATGATCTCCCTATAGTAGTCATCAATCTGCAAAGTAGTATGTAATCATTATTGTAGAGTGGATGTAACTGTTTAGAAACACCATCATATTTGATAAATACATTTAGACACTCAGAAAACTGATCTGGAATAAAAAGATTTACACATTTGTTTCTTGAGCTGTATATCTTATGCTACTCATCTGTTATTACAGCTGCTGTACACAGTTAATGGTGTCCTTTGTAGCATTATTTGCTTGATAAAAGTTTTTACTAGAAGAGAGTAAGATGCTTTCGAAAACTTACGCCTATTAGAATGAATCACTTGTGGACATAAGTCAGGTTTTCATCTGCTGATGAAACATTTCTATCGTTCCATTGGAAACTAGGCAACCTGCATTCGGATGAGTCACTTGTTATCTAAGGATTTCCATTAGCTGGTGGAACAATCGATTAAAGTTTGGGCACTGTAGTAGAATATAATTCCATATCAGATAAGTTCATTTGATAAAACACACAGTGATACAGTATTAACAAGTGGATGGCGCTTTTAGCACAATTTATTGATGTGGTTATGAGCAGTGAAGTGTGCTCGAAATGGCATTCAGTTACTAACACTTTATCACTAGTGTTATGTCAAATAAGCTTATTTAATATGAAATAATTGACTCTGTAACTGGAATCTTCGGTCTGTTGTGACAGTTTAAGGCGCTGCAAAACAAAAATTTCTTTGCATGATTAGTGTTTTACGTATTATCTCTGCTGACGTTTCTCTCAGTGTAGCGGATATTGGGCTCATTGTGAATCTGTAGCACCCCTAGATTAACTCTAGCTGCACGTTTATAAAACTAATTCATACACGCATATTATACGTTTACAGAAACTCATTATGCATACGCTTTTGGAACATTTACCATTGTATGATTGAACATTGCCTTTCGGTTGTTATATATACATATGTTTTCCGCGGTTATACACTTTTTCGTTCCCCCTACAATTTTTGAAGTTTGATTTCGTTAATATTACATCTTGTCAAGTTTTCACATTTACTTCTTAATTCAACGTTGTTCGTCTTTGACCATGTACCGTGTTAGCACATCGCTGAACATGAAAATGTGGATGTACTAGATTATTATAATCAGAGTCATATTTTGTACCCTATAAATCGATACAAACTCGTATAAGTGTACGTATTTATAATTGAAGAAGGCTCTGAGCTTATTAAATCAAGTTATGTATCGTCGCATTCGAAATCAGGTGATCAAAATTTATTTATCTGGTTCAGTTATTTTATACCGACGAATTTTCATCTTCTACCATTCATGGTAACTTTGCCACACCATTCATGTTTTTAGTCAAATGAAACAATCGGTAACCAATTTCACAAAGCGTAGCAATAGGCACAGTGGAGAGTAATGCAAGAAATACCCTTTCGACAAAAAATCCAACTAGGGCCAAGTTAAACTTTAGACACCAGTAACTACCAATCAGCGAACGACGTCGAATTATCCAATGAGATTTACGAATGTAGTTCAATGTTGTATAGCGCTTGATTCATTTCAATACGTGCAATTCGTGGAGGATAGTGTCTTTCAGTATTGCCTGGACTTGGGCTTGCTGAAAAAGGAGAGAATTATTTCGTGTGGTGGTGTAATTACTCTAAAAAGCTATACTAGGTCAACTGATGGTTTTGTACATCGCTGTGGAATATGCTGGAAGCGAGTTAGTATAAGAGAAGGTAATATTTCGTAGGAACTTTTTTTGCTAGGTCGCATCTCTCCCTAACCCAGATTTTGTATATTTGCAATTACTGGTTACCGAATTAGCTCGTGAGAGCCGCTGCTGCAGAGATGGAGAACAGCCTCGTCTCAACAGTTCAGTGATACCAGCACTGCAGAGACTTCGCCTCATGGAAAATGGACAGAATTACTTCGTTGTTAGGTGGGGACAACGTATTAGTCCATGTGGATGAGACAGTGTTGGTGAAGAAATATAACCGCGGTCGTCAGAGAGCGAACAACATTTGGGTCAAAGGTTTATACAGCACGTCCCTCCGAAAAGGATTTGTTGGATGAATAGCAGACATTGAAGGATTTTGGGATCGATTGAAAAATAGAATGAGAACTATAAATGGATCTCAAAAGGACCTCATTTATAGTTATTTAGATGAATACATGTACAGAATGTGGTGCGACTTCTCTATTGACAGTCCCATGCTGAATTGGGAAATGTTTCTTTCCCATGTTCAGGAAAGATACCCATTGTAACCGTTTTATCATTTTGTTTATGCATTTTTCTATAAATATACGTTTCCGCTTATCATAAACGCCTCTTTCATGTGATTGGTCCGTTCAAGGTCGTTTGCTGATTGGTTGTTACTGGTGTCTAAAGTTTAACTTTGCCCCAACTAGTATTACACAGTCATGAAATTACGTGTAACATTAAACTTTATGTGCAAACTGATGCATGCAAAGATAATCTGTGAAATAATTCATGGAAGGAATGAAACGAATCTACTGATATTGGGCATTTCTAGCTTGATAACAAAAGTCGATGTATACAAATACCTGTTTATTTACTCAAGAATCATGAAACGCTGAAAAGTGACACAATTTCGGCTTCATACATTCCCACTTCCACAGTTTGCATCGAGTGTCTGTTCTCAAAGGAATAAGACAGAAAATGTTAGAAATAGTGCCAACAACTCGAGGAATATTATGTAAATTTTGAACACATTCGAATTTATAAATTTATCTTGAGAATATTTTAACCACACCATAGAATAGAATATGATCTACAAATATGAGTAATGACAAAAAAGATTACAGGTTAGTTTCATAGAGGTTTGTTTGCGCTGATCAAATCTAATTTTTATGAAAAGGTGGATGATGAATACTACGTATGTGAAGTACGTTTTGTCAGTAATCGATTTTTCGCTTGACTCAGTGAACCTCCTGATTAAATGAAATATTCCTAAACACTTGTTCTGATCTCATCTGATATGACGAATTAACAGTGTGTATTTGAAATTAGACATCTCAGTTTCAACCGGATCCCAGAAAACTGAAGCTTCAGACAGTGAACCACCTCGACACCATTCAGTTATATATTGCTTACCTAGAACAAAATATCCACCTCGGTGTTCATGTAGTCCACAATCTAGAAGAAGAACGTGTAAGACTTGCGAAGGAGCCTAATGACAAGTAATGGTAGTGAATGTCAATTAACAAGCAATCCAGAAGCAGTAGATTCAACTTTTCAAACGTCTAACTTTCAACTATTCTGCTATGAACTCCATCTTTGGATTAAGTATTCTGCATCAAATCCTCGAATATCCAGAAATTTCACTTTAGGGTATAGTTAAAAAAATCTGGTAAGTAAAACTTTTAGTCTACTGCCTACATCTGAAGAGTACTTACATTGATAAAAATAAATCAACCGTCCTTAATGAACGATACAAGTTTATCAAGACTAAACCAAGTGGCTAATTTATATAATTGGCCAAAAAACTTAAAGAGTTGATCGGCAATAAGAAGGTTATGCTGATATGCCCCGATAAACGTGAAGGAATCGTACTGATGAAACATGAAGAGTACATTGGAAAAAATGTCTAATGAATCCAATCCTACAAAACCAATCGATAAGAAGATTATGACACGGGAGACCGAAAACAAATAAAAACTAATTTTTACCGAAAATGGAAGACATAATTATGTACTCATACTGAAATGTTTGAACCTTCGTGATAAATTGGTTAAAATACTAGAAGGGCACGCCTTTTCGTCCTATTAATGATGTGAAGAATTCACGTTATCATCTCATTGTTCAACGGTTAGTAAACCTGCTGGAGTCAATCAGCAAGCAAGTCTGCTCTCATCTATTTCGCGATTCCTTTGACTTCATCAGTTGCCCTAATTATATCATACTTTCAGGAGGTTTGATTTCATTATTTATGAAGTTCCATTAAGTGAAGTAACATCCTACATTTATTAAAATACTGATTCTAACGGATTAAACATTGGCATAGCTACTCGTTATTTAGAAGGACTTCTGCTTAGATGAAGCCTAAATGTCCACTTCTCCTTCATTAGTAAAATGTGCAGACAAAACAATGGTATAGCCATGGGCCGTGTGTTTGCAGACTTCTTCTTGTCGAAACCTGAAAACAGAAATCTAATGAAAACGGTTAACAACTTAAGGTTTTACAAGAGTTATGTCTATGATTCTTTTCTTGTGTCGAACGATAAATAGAATTCGAAAAATATTTTGCATCTTTTTGATAGCTTTCACTGAATAATACATTTCAGATTAGTTCAACTCACAAGACACTGAAAAGATTCAGCCATCGGAAACCGATCAAGAATTTCTACACTTGGGTACCTCTACATATAATACAGGACCAGATTCGCTTGAAGCGACGCAGTCCTCAACAATTGCAATCCTTATCTTATAGAAGAGGGACTGAGTGCTCTTTAAATGGCTCTGTTTGAGAGTGGCTACCATGGAAGCTTAATTAAGGTTTCACTGTAGCCCACACCACTAATACTAGACATGCATTCTGTCGCAAAACAAACCTCCATCTGAAATCTTAATTCAACAGAGACTCATCCTTTACTTCCTTCATTGAGGAAAACCTGTTTAGCAGCTAAATGTCTACTTACACCAGTGATTGGAACGTGAAGGATAGGTTATCACTGCTGACCTCGTCAGTCTGCATCTAATAACTGACCTGCACTTGTGGAGCGTTTGCAATCCAAAAATGTTACGCAAATTTTATCTTCAACCGACCACCCTCCCTCAAACCATAACTGCAATCTGGGAGATAAAATCGAATCCAGACATTAATCAAATCCAGAATGAACTTTAGAGTCATCTAAATGAGTACACAGAAATCTTTCCAAAGACATGGGAATCAAATTTCCTCATATTACAGAAACTATGGCTATCGATAATTTAATTTTCGAACTTTGAATACTAAAGAAATTGGTTCAGTCACTGAACTTACAATGGATCTAATTTGTTTAAGTATTTCACGTGTAGTTTTTTAAAATTGCATCTTTTTCCCTTTGAAACTGTCACACTTGTACTTCCTATGACTTGGATCTTGATCTAACCTTCTTTAAATTTTAACTGAACTCTACTCAGTCCTACCAACTATGTTATATCGATCAATTTACTTACTTAATTTTAATTAAGTGACTACCTGACCAGTATTATTATTATTATTGTATCCTTTAATTCCTACAGGAACATAGGGCTTCAGCCAACCGTCTCGATTGCGTTCGATTCTCTGCTAGAGTCTTCACCTGGCTCCAAGTCTGCCCACATGTTTTCATCTCCTTTCACATGACCTCCTCCAAGTCACCCTTGCAACCACGACCAACTCGCCGCTTCCCTTTCGGGTTCCACTCGAGCAATGGCTTGTCTAGTGATGTCACTTGATGCATTGTTTCCTCAGAGTATGGCCAGCCAATCCATCTCCATTTCTTCCTGCCTATTTGTTTCACGATCGATTCCTGCTGTGTTGGTTCGCTCATTGCCAGAGATCTCTGTTGCTGATCTTTTCTAGCTGGCCATCTGATCTTTTGTGGTATTGAGCGAAGACAACTGTTAATGAAGGTGTGTAGTTTGTTTGAGATGCTCTTTATGACGCGCAGTGCAAGTCTCTGATCCGTATATTAAGTAGCACTGACATCACATTGAAGTTGAAAATCCGGATCTTGTCTTCGTTTTGATGCTGAGTGTTGTTCACCTCCACACAGACTTGAGAGTAGTGAAAGCTTGTCTTACTTTTCCGATTCTTGCTTTGATATCCTCGTCAGTTCCGTGTGCCTGTAGTTGAAACGATGCTTCCCAGGTTGGTTGGTGAAGGAGGTTGTTTCTTTCAGGTTCCTCCCATTTATGGTGAGTGTTGTCGGTTGTTTTGTAATCCAATTAAGAATATCTTCATTGTTATCCGAAGCTCAAAACTTTAGTGACACATCCTAAGAAACATTCCTTTCGTTGATACGAATATGATATATGTATATATATAAACATATATATATATATATACATAGTATCCACTGAGAGCCCTTCTAATTTCATTTCGGATTCACCCACTAGAAAAGTGGAAAACAATTAGGTAATCAATCGCCTCAGCTGACAATGATGAGAACTAGCAATGGACATCAACAGATGGCTAACACATAGAAACGTTTCAGCATAACCACTGTTAAACAAGTTTCATTGTAACTTACAACAGCTATTCCAGTGGAAAGAAAGATGGCAGATAATACATTGAATGGAAACTGAAATAAGAAAAAGTGAAGAGTATGAAGGACAGTTTTAAAGGTTGTTTACGGTGTGTTTGATATGAAAACGATTAACGATGAACTTTGGGGTAAGATAGTATTTGTTGTGCGATTCCTGATAATCAACGAGCCATCGGGAAAACGCCACCGTTCATTTATGTGATTATATCAGGCGACAGTATCAATGATAAGAAATTGTTTTTCTCATGTATTCTTCGAATAGCGACATATAATTGCTGTGTGTTATCACAGACTAGAGCAAAGAGCAGAATAAAATGATCATTTTGATGGGAGAGGGATGATAAATTCTTCTAGATGAATAACTGGCACCCTCTGTATGGTTGCTGACAGCCGGTAAGTCTATCGTCAGATGGATGTCAGAAGGACATCTCAACATGTGATGCCATCACGAAAACGTAAAATGACAATCAGCTCTTTCTCTCGTGCAGTGACTTTCTATTGAGAAAGTGTAGGGTTGCATACTAGTTGGTATACACCGCAACCGTGATAAACATTGAGTTGATTATCAGACTGACATAGATGATACAACGCTATCACAAAGATGTCCACTGGACACCAGTGAAATAAAAAAGAGCTTGAAACTCTTTCTAGAAAGTAATTATTCTACATTTGAAGGGAGTTTGTATAGACAGACAAATGATGTGGCTACGGGTTCACCAGTCTCCACAATAGTCGTCGACCTTTTCATGAATAGATTCGAAGATAACATCTTTTCAAACATACTCACTCCTAAAATATGGTTAAGATATGTAGATGATACTTTTGTAGTACTAAAACGAGATCTACACAGTTCATTCCTGGGGAAATTAAACTGTCTATTTCCCAGAATCCAGTTCACTTCGAAAGCAAAATCAGACGTCGGTGGACTACCATTTCTAGACTGCCTAGTTAAGAGAAGGGAAAAAGGACATTTTAGTATATCCATATTCAGGAAGAAAACCCACTCCAATAAACATTTAAACTTCAAATCATCACACCCCATCAGCGCAAAGATTTCAGTTGTTTCATGTCTTCTTAGACGAGCACACTCTCTGATAGGCGACGAGAAAGAAAAAGAAGAAGAAATATCAAACATTACTGAAACTCATTGAAATAAGAACAAATTAGTTCAGCGAAGAGTCTCTTTTCGGCGAATTTATTTACTTAGCTGTACAGTCGCAAATATATACAATTAATTTTTTTGTGTGTGTGAACATTAGGTTTGTCAAAGTCAAAATAACAGTTAGTGTGGGTTGCTGATTGCATCATAAAATCGACAAGCTTCCGTATACTTTGTATTGCCGAAGCCTTAGCGATTTGGATAGAAAAGCCTGATTTTTGCACACAGAAGAAACTTCTCCACCGCCTCCTACTACCGTGGGTTTAATTTCAAGTTTATCTTTCATCAACATTTTGTTACGAAATTTTTTTTGTAATTTTCGTATAATAATTTTGGTAACTAATCCATTCAGTCTTTTCACCTATTATCTAGTTTATTTTCATAATTGTCTCCATACTCCTTCACTAGCATCTAATCTTTCTAAATATGTCTGTATTACGTAACCCTACTCACATCTTACCATTCTTCACCCCACTTAGTTACAACTTTGATTATTGATCACACATTTTCACTTCTTCATTATCTTGATGATATAATCAACAACCCACACTAACTGTTATTTTGATTTTGACAAACCTAATGTACACACACACACAAAATAATTGTATATATATTTGCGACTGTACAGCTAAGTGAATGAATTCGCCGAAAAGAGACTCTTCGCTGAACTAATTTGTTCTTATTACTGAAACTATCAAGCAAAACAACTACCCAAAGAACTTCATCAACAAAATCAACACAGACATTAAGTATGGCCGAAAACGCATTCCGAAAACATGGACCTCAACAGTCGTCATTCCATATAGAGCAGAGACGTCAGACGATATCAGAAGAGTACTCAATAAGCTCAACATTAGAGTTTTCTTCAAAACATCAGACACACTACGAAACAACCTTGTCCATATAGAAAGACCAAATCCCTAAAGATTCTCTGTCTAGTTGTTTCAATAAAATAAAATGCTTGGAATGTGATGCAATATACATCGGACAGACATCACAAGAAATCAAAAACAGAAGAAATGAACACCGTAGAGCATCCATTCGACCACCGAGAAATCCGGCTGAACTAGAAAAACTTGAAAAATCATCAGCCATAGGTCTACATGCTATAGAATCAGGCCACAAAATTGATTTTCACAATATTGAAATAATCCAGAAAAACTTCAGAAATCACAAAGAACGTCTAATATCAGAAGTACTTCATATCAAGTGGAATCCAAATTGCCTGAATAGGAATGATGGACTAAAACAGAATCTGACCTGGTTACAACACCCCCTCCCCATGAAGTGACAAAATCAACACGAATATGATATGCAAGTTCACTATGTAAACACACACTGGTTTTATAATTTTACACACTGATCAAATCCAACAATCTACACTTGGTTTTGTTATCTTTACCAATTGACCAACTTGACAACGAAAAATGACCCCAGACTGACGAACGATGATCAAGTTAGTAAACTTTGTTTTGATATCATAATAGATGTACTATTACCTTTGTTATTTGATTTAGTGATCTTCATTGTTATTTTGACTTTCAATATGTCCTTTTAACTTGACCTAAGTCTATTTTCTCACCCCTTAACTCTTTGTTATATGTAAGCTGAGATTTTGTAAATTCCGGTTTAATAATACTTTGATAAAGCTATTAGCGTTAAATAGCGAAACGTCAGTAAAAACAACAATATCGTTTTGTTTTTCATTCATTGGGAAATGCAAGAAAACCTTTATTATAATGATGTAATTTCTATTCATTTTTATGCGGTCAGCCTAATCAAATCCCTTTCCACAAGGAGACTAGCAGCTAAACAATACTTATCCCCTTTCAGGATATTTAGATAATTTTCATTTCACAGTTACATACAATTATGAAAAGTGAGTGTGAAATCAACACTTCAGGTGACACACTTACATCTTTTGATCGACTGAAATAGTAGAACATAATTCCAATGATAATGAGTGCCATACTCAGTGAGTAAAAGAGGAAATATCCTTCATCTGTTAAGCGTTTTGATCTGAGTCCGATAAACAATGGTAACACTCCAATAAGAGCTGTTAAAAACAACATAATTAAGTTGTATTTCCAGTCTATTTGACGACCGCATATAACAGCGACTACAGTCCATAGTATGACCTAGAAAGGGAAACCAGGGAGACATGA
This sequence comes from Trichobilharzia szidati, assembly GCA_944472155.2. Lineage (NCBI taxonomy): Eukaryota > Metazoa > Platyhelminthes > Trematoda > Strigeidida > Schistosomatidae > Trichobilharzia > Trichobilharzia szidati. The sequence continues at coordinate 25,619,255 of OX235272.1, read as the reverse complement.
ATTCTTTGAAAAACAGTATATAGAAGTATGCTTTATTTTTAAGTAGTAGATGCTTAAAAACATTGAATGATTGTGATTGATGTGTTCATATGATATCGACTGCACTTATTCATGTCATGCTATTTCATCACTAGAAACATTCTCGAGATCTCTCGTTCATTTACCACCCAATGAATAGGAGTGGTTGTCAACTTAATTGCATTTTATGAAGAAATTGCGATAATTTCCAACTTGAGGCCAGTGAGCAATGACTTGAACTGCAACTCATATGAATTTATGGTCATAAGTATCTATATTTTTGTCTGCTCTAAATTGCCAGGTGATGTCTCTATGTTTTAATTATCATATAGGGATGTGTATTTTCATCAGTGATGCACATTTTAGTAATTTTTTGAAGAACATCTGATAAGTAGATTCTTCGATTGCTTTGATTGCAGTTTTTATTTACGTGTGGTGAACGTACAGTTTTATCCTTTTAAGCCAGTGTTCACTTCTAACTCCAAAGACGATTTGACTTCACCATCGTTAGTTTCATCTTTTTGCGTGATCATTTTTCAGCGTTGACTCCTAAGCCCATCCATTTCATCTTCTGCCAAGTCGACTACAAAGGACAATGACAGAAGGTCGAGACGATATATTATTATTATTGTTTCCTTCAATTCCTAGAGGAACATAGAGCTTCAGCCGCACGTCTCCATTGCGTTCGGTTCTCTGACAACGTTTTCACCTTGCTCCACATCTGCCCACATGCTTTCATCTCCTCTTCACATGACCTCCTCCATGCCACTCCACCCTCCCTCTGACGACCAACTCGCTGCTTCCCGTTCGGATTCCCCTCGAGCTATGGCCTGGAGTTTGATGTCACTTTATGATGGTTTGTTTTCTCAGAGTATGGCCAATCCACCTCCATTCCTTCCTGCATATCTGTTGCACAGTTGGTTCCTGCTGGGCTGGTTCGTTCATTGTCAGAGAACCCTGTTGCTGATCCTTTCTGGCCAGCCATCTGATCATGAGCGAAGTATCGAGCGAAAACAGCTGTTGATGAAAGTGTGTAGTTTGTTCGAAGTGCCCTTCGTGACACGGCGCCAACTTCCTGATCCGTATATTAAGTAGCACTGACTTCACATTGGAGTTGAAAATCCGGATCTCATTTTTCATGCTGAGTGCTGTTGATCTGCTCACAGATGATGAAAGCTTGCCTTGTTTTCTCGATCCTTGCTTTGATATCTTCGTCAGTTCCGTCTGCCTGTAGTTGAAACGATGAAACTAAGGTCCAGACGATAGTCTTAGGAAATGTAAAAATGCTTGAAGTGCACCAACCATGATTTATTCCAGTATTCTGGAAGATGCATTACTTGATGTGATGTTAAACTTTAGTCTACCAATTCAAATTAACCGATGTTGTGTGAGAAATGAGCCTTATTCATTAAATTCAGAACTTACCACAATTAATATTATGAAAACATTAAGGGGATAGACTGCTCGCAACCTCCGAATATATATCAAGCCTACGTGCAAGACAGTACCAATGCAGCTGAAATAGACAATCAAGAGGTAATATCAGTGTATTCACTAGCACGAACAATAAATCAGTTTGTCTCAAGACCACTAATCCCGACAGAATTCACTATTATTGGGTTTTTGAAAAATTGGTTAATTGACACCATCAGTGTGACTTAGTCCAAACTATGACAGTTTTGAAAATGTCAGTAAGACAACTCGACAATAAAAAATAATCAAATACTCTGTGAAATTGTGTCATGTTCAAAGCTTTACACGAAATAACAAAACACTTCACATAATCGACAGCTTGATGAACGACTCCAGCATGTAACTTCTTAGTGTTTGCTTCAGCTTATGATGCCAGATGTAGTGAAATTCTCAATTATGTCTAATATGCAATATTCTACAAATACACTGGATGGAATAAGAATCTTCCAAATATGAAATTAATCACACCTACAGATATAAGATGGTTGGAGGCGATCCTCAGATAGCCTTGGAGGTAGGTTTCGTGCTAGTTGCAAACCTGACTGATAGAATTCAGTCTGCATCAGAGAAAGGACTAGACACCTTACACTAGTTACTAATGTGCAATCAAAGTTCACCTACAGAGATCTTAATTGAAAACAACAAATTCAAAGAATGTATCTCCACCCTTTGAAAAGACAGGTGAATCATGTAACATCAGATAAACGGTTAAATGAATAAGTTTGTGAAGTCTAGTTAAATCTATGGAATGTGCATTTTCTCAGAATCTGTTAAAATCATCCAATTAACTTGTCTGTCACTTCAGCAGACTTGAATATGAAGACTGCAATGTTAGCACAGTGTAATGTCATCTCCACTAATTTAAGACTGATAATTTCTAATACTATTTCACATTACGTTTACTTTCTAGCTTTCCCCTTAACTAAGTTGTGTACCATAATACTAAATCAAAGAAGAAATTTGTTATGAAACACTCACGCGCACACAATCGCTGTGATCCAGAGTGATGTTGACAGCGGCTTTTTATCACATTGGCTGTTGTTGAAAGGAAAATTGATGAAGGAAAATATTATCCCACCTATCAGAGTTCGTCAAATCAGAGGACATGAACCATGTCATTTGATAACACTGTTCGACTGCTTCGTAAGTCTGAAAATGAATGAATGAATGCATGAATATATTCGACGTTTTTCTGACATGAGGAACATCTGCAGATGAAATACATGATACGAAAACACTTTATGCAACCTGAAGCGTCCAACCGAAAATCATAATGAAACTTTGATTGAAACATTAAACCGAAATATCACTGTGAGCAACGGATTTATGCACATGTGCGTGTCAAACAAACGGAATCCATTATTCAGTCTCGAAATTAACCTTCCACTGAGAAATAAAAATATTTGAGTAATATTTCTGTGGCCAGTATCTCCGACTATTTTAAATTAATTATCGGTCTGACTACAATTCATGCCTCAGTTCACATTTAGCATAATGTTAAAGCAGATACACAAGTTTCTAAAATCCACTGATATTCCCAATCAGTATAATCTCGTGACAATGTAAGTATACGGTAAGCTCATAAACTCACAGACTTCTGTCTCAATATCTTATTGATGTTTTCACAAATGGTGTATTTATATGATTGTTAACAGACCACTTCACTTAACTGACTTCTAGCTGTGATGAAATACTCGAGAATGATCTTTGTATATTTTTGTGCGTTTTCATTGAAATATCTTATTGTAAGTCAATCACTGCTCGTATCGATCATCCAACCATTATTCTGTTGTGTGTGTACAAAAGCACAAAGTACAATTTAATATGCTTAGAAAATCATGCGATTCTCACAGGCTGTTTCGTTTTCCTTAGGTATACTATCACATCTATCTATGTGCAACTGTTTTCACAAGAGGGGATATTAGCAGAAGACAACAGTTTTCATTTGCACATCTAACAGCATTAATCCACAGAATTTGTGTTCGGTTATTGTACAATATCTTTAAATGATTCATAGTTTGAAGCTTCATCTATCGATTCAAACTTCAGTGATTTCAATGTCAGTATAAACAAACTGCATACTCAAGTGGAGTTTGGAAAGGTAATCAGCCATACGAGTGATTATAATAATAATTAATAATAGTTTAATAATTATAATAGTTTATCTAATACCCTTCTAGAGTGATTGTCAGGTCAAATACACAGGTCAAAGTAGTCCAACAGGTGCAGTCAGACTAGCGGAGCATAAAAACCTAGCAAAATCTAGATTAGTTGACCCGAATAAGATAAGAAATCTAGAGAATAGTTCAGCTATAGCACTCACCACATGCAATTACACACAACCATACAAAGGCTGGATGGGATAAGATGACAGTTTTAAAATCTAATGTAACAACAAATTGGAGGGAGAGATTCATGACAACGGAAGCTTTGTTGATCGAATCAACTGCAGGCACGTGTAATAGGAATGATTCAACACCTGTCCAGTCAGATATCTGGAGAATTCTACTACCCCAACGATGACAAATAGGAGAGAACAAAGAAAGCTATAAAACTCAAGTTTCGAAGTCGTGTGATTATAATTGAAATGATTATGAATAATAATAAATTGTGTTCTAAACTTTGTCATCCAGTGTATAATACTGTTTCCCTGTGTGATATATCTAATAAACAAACTAATATGGAATTATTCATTCAACTGTGCTGCGTCATCGGTTCTTTTGACAAAGTTAAGTCCAAGGGAAAGCACTTCCATTTCAATGTGATTTAATTTCAGACTCGACAGATTACAGATAAACTCCTTGGCATTTTCTGGGAAGACAACATACAATTTCTTCTTTGTCAGTCATTTCCACAGAGTTTTATAAAAATTTGCGCTTGTTTTCTGTTGAAGCTTTTGAATGAAGTTGATGCATTTGATTCGGCATACTATATTCAAACTATTGACAACACCATCGAATGTTAAGAAACAGTGTCACATAATATTTCCAATAGGTGTATTCTCAGTATATGAATTAAGCGCGCCATTCAAATTTTGCCTTACAAATAGTCAGTATGGTAGGTTGTGTAATAACCGTAAGATTTCTGCAGTAATAGGCATTTCACAAAATTACTGTTAATCACTGTAACACTAGTGGCTCCTTGTGATTCATTCGAATAACCAGTGTTCGGATAAATGTACATCTTTCTGAAGTAGTGCTTGTAAAATTGTTCGTTCAGCTTCTACCGCCTCAGTACCATTGCAATACGAGGGTGTTACTACCACAATATCCAAGTTCTGACTAGCATCGTTATTTACCTCTAATTTTGCCAAATTTCAAAATAACTATATTTTACAGGCTTACATATGTAAAGGCTAAAAACCGCCTAATCCAAAGAAGACAATCTAAGTCACTGGATTGGGGTTGAAGATTTTGCCGTAATTTCACTGGACAACCTTTAATGCCCAATCTTATGCAGCCAGTCAGTCCAGCTATTGGTGGTGTACACATCTGATGCATTTTTTGCCTTATACTGTTAATGTTCTTATCGACACCAAGTTTTGTCCCCTGATTGCTTCCGTGATTTAGTCCAGGAGAAGGTATTGAAGGGCATCTGAAGGTGAAATGGAGGAGACTGCTTGAAGAGGAAATGAAGGCTTAGTTGTAATTGTGGAGCTAGCTGAAGAAAACTGCAGAGAACGGAGAAAAATGCAGATGTGCTGTTGAGATCTCGTGCTTCACTCGGGATCAATGAGAATAATAAGAATATTGTAGTAGATATACTTCGGTTCAGAAGAATAAAGTGGAATGTTCAAATGTAGAATGACTTAGCGTGCGTGATTTACGACGCATATTACTGCAACTTAGAGGTTTTTCTAACGTAATATGTTAATACCTAACCAGAAAGAGTGGGAAACCACTGCAAGTCAGAGAGTTTCACAGCTGTTTATATTCTTCGCTTCTGAATGTTAACAGAATAAGTTTGCCAGTGCTGTGAACACTCCCATCAGATCGTACAATTCTATAAAGACTCTAAAAGATGTCGATTTTACTATTATGTCCTTGGAATGCATTAGCCAGTCAAAAGTATAATATATCATCTACAGTTGTCATTAGAGAGATTGTAAAGATTTGAAATGGATATAAGGAAGAATGGACATTAGATCTGTGTCAATAGATAAAATTTCATCGCTTATCTGAATGGTGAGGACAAAATAATTTGAGTGGAGTCTGACAGTGAACGATTTCTCATGTTAATCTAGGAAACCTCCGACAAAATGAAATATCAGAACTTAACATCATCTGATATGCCTCATTGATATACCTAATTTTACATGACTGGTTGTATTTCCCTAACCCCATTTATGACCTTGGTATCCTATTGGTTTTTGACCCTTTTAATTTATCGATGTAATTAGTGCCTCTCAACGCCATTTGAAGTATATATATGTATATATATACTTACAAGCGCTGTTAACCATTTCAACTGTTGATGCGAAACACTAAAGCTCTCCACGTCAACGGTCTTTCTTCTTTTCTTGGATTCTTGCGTCGTGCTTTCGGTGGTGTCGTGTTGTTGTTGACTTTCTTGTTGCTAATAGTGGTTAGAACAATAGGCTCGCGAATCGGCTATGTTGGGAATTCGTTAGCGTGACTACAGGTGTATTAACGGTTATATCATGCATTAACAGTAACACTAAATGAGGTTTATCCTGCAGAAATTAGACATTCAGAAACTAATGGACATTACGAAATTCATCAGGCTTACACTGGTTTCACAATTCGAAAATAATATCATCCGTTCTCTAAAATATCTTCTTCATTCATCACTGTTTAATCTTATCTGATCACTTCCAGCATTTTCACATTTGTATTGTGTTTCATCTTCACTAACCTCCCCAAAGACACACACGCACACATTGTTTATGGTTCCTTGAAGATGTTAATCAGTGCACTGCTTATATCTTTCTACAGTCAACACAAAATACAATACAACTGAAGTTGTGGAAAACATCTGAGTAAATACTGTCTACTGACAATGATGACAAGTGTCAATAGGGATGACCACATAGCTTACACATTGAAAACAATCAATCAGTATAACAACTGGAAACATTTTTAGAACTCACAAACATCACTACACAACCGAAGAATAGGCCACATGCTCTATTTTACGGAAGCTAAAATTGAAAAACAAACAATGAAAGGAGTATTTTGAAAACTCTTTATTTTAGTCAGTTAGATACAAACAACACTAGTAAGGTGACAGAAATCATTCGTCAAGTATTCTGCTAAGCGGGACAGGTAATGCCTTCACCTCATCACGGAATATAACGAAGAATAGAGTCATATGGTAGAAAATGAAACATGCAACCAACCAGATTCTAATTTATAAAAAATTTGAAGACAGTAAGAATATCATCAGTTAAACGGCAGAAATCTAATTTAGTCTACAACGCAAACCTGCAAACAGTTCTTTTTCTACCAAGTACGGAGTTATACATGAATACTTATACACTGGAATCCTAATGAATACGCAGTCGATTTTCAAAGTGGAAGAGATGGTCGGTGAAATTTCTATTCATTTATCATTGAATCACCACATTCACAACTTATCACATAAATTCCCAAACAATTTTATATATACGAAAAGTAATCGAGAGTAGAATTGTCAGTCCTGATTAAAGTCTTACACGATATAATGGAGATAAAGTTTAGAAGATGCTTCCGATGATGAGAAATGTGATAATTGTTCCACAGAACACCTTATCTACCTTCTCTGTCAATGATTTTGTTCTGAGTCCTGTAAAACCTATGACAGCCGTTAGAGTGAACGAAATCAAGCTGTATTTTACACCGGTTTTATAAGACAGTATACAAACAACGACAGTCCACGAAAATGTCTAGACAAAAGTAAATCACAGAATATTAGTGGGTTTCACAAATTATGAGTAGATTATAACTTGCTGTTTATAATTATAAGACACGCGTGAGTTGTGTAATCATATTGCATCGACTGCGGTCACTCACTTCATGATATTTTATTACTGACCGCATTTCTCAAATTATCACCTATATGTGGGCGCATGAGACTGCCCACTCGTCAGTGTAACTGAATTCAATGAAGTGATTGATTACAGTCACGTCAGCCGTCAGATCACATTAGGCAGTAATCTCGACTGCAATGCACATGATGCTTTCTATATTGTGAAGTATCACGTTCATGTTTTTCTTATCAAATATTCACATGCATGATTTAATTTCTACACAGTGCTATATTTCAAAGAACTACTTTATGTGACAGATATCTGCTTTCAATTTGGCATTATTTATTTGAATGGAGATAGAATAAGCATGAGTGCGGTCAGTCGGTCGGTTTTCGACATAGAACTTTGCACATATGTGCGGCAGTTCACGTTGCCACACTCCATGTAGCACACAAAGCAAGAGAAGAAATTTGGAGAAATGTATAATGTAGACAGTAAAATGAGGAGTGAGACTAAGGAATAGTAATAACGAAGAACAAAACAGTTTCATTGGAAATCATGAGTCACAAGGAGTGGATGTATCTGCGCCACTGGGAACGATTTTGAGCCATGTCACCAATTGTTTCAAGCCATTGGTTTTTACCGTCCCGAGGACCCCAACCAGGAAGTCTACACCTTCCTACGTGGCCTAGACTAACTGTTGTAGATTTCATTGACTGGTGCCATGTTTTCGTTTGACCGCCGCTAGCTCTTTTCCAGCCTGACACTACATCAGCTAACATTGCCCATTGTCGAGGAATGCGATGACTTGGCATGCGTAGCACATGTCCTAACCATTTCAGTCGATGTAATTTCACAGTTTCGTCGATTGATTTCCCCGCCTTACCTAGCACTCGACGCCTAACCTCAATACTGCTCACCTTATTATACCATTTCACACGGGAGATAGAACGCAGACACCTATGATCGAAGACAGCTAATCTTTTCATGTCTTCCGCTTTCAATGGCCAGATCTCACAGCCATAAAGGAGGACGGAGTGGACTGATGAGCAGTACACACGCCCTTGGTCGATAGTCGGATATCACGTCTACGCCAGAGACGGCGTGAGTGCAGAGTAATATGGATCCATTTTACTTCCTTAATCCTCATCAGTAACGAAAACTTACTTACCCACTTACTTCCATACTGAATCACTGACTCCTGATGATAAACGAAATGTGTATTAAAATCGTATTATATAACTGGTTATACTAAATGTTACACGTTGTACACAGTCGACGAAAACAAACGGAATAAAATGGATCCATATTATTTTGCACCAATGTTAGTTCTATCTCTGTTCAGACTTATATAGAAGAATTTATGAAGGAAGTACAATTTATTGCCGACTTGCGTCCATCCCTATCTGTGCATCTATTTTATTCCTTTAAGATCGAAGTCAACTTCCAACGAACAAGATAATTCAGTTTAACTGCAGTCAGTTTCATCAGTTTATCTGAACAACGTTAGCCAGTCAGTAAAATGGCTGTATCTTCTGGCAAGTCGACTAAACGAAAAACATATTAGAAATAACAATTCCAGGTCTGTCATACACTGATGAATTGAAGAAATAGAGAGTAAATCATTGTTTACACTTTCTATCATGTTACTGACAAATATCGGTTACACAGTAATAATCTAGGTCTCACTGAATTATTCACAATTATCATACCGGCATGGGATCTCTTACTTTCAAATTCGTACACGCGAAATCCATATCGGCCAGATGACAGTTTCTGACAAGTGGAATTTCGAAATTAAGAAGGAAAACGGCAACTGTCAATTTTTAATTCAGAACCCATGGTGGGATAATTTTGGGAAACACAGGTTCATATAATGATACATAAGAACTCTGCAATTCAATCTAGTTCTACAAAGGAATCAATCGACCAATAAACTTACTAGAACAGAGACATTTCATTAATCCACAACTTACTGTTAATGTCATCAAAATTATATAAATTCGGTACCTCAGTCGTAATCTCAGAGTAGTTATTAAGCCTATGTTCATAACGAAACCGATAATGCTGAGATGAATAATCAAAATGTAATATCACTGCATTCGTCAATATCGACCACAAATCAGTTTGTTTTCAGACTTCTGAACTAGTCACAATTCATTGGTAATACGCTTTTCAGTAATAATCGAACTGAGATTGTCCATTTGACGAAATACAATTCTTAACATTTCTGCATTTCACCGAAAATACCCATTGAGTCATGAAGAAAATAAAAGACAGATTCAGCGAAGAAAATTTTCTTTATCGACGAAATCATCTTCAGAGGCTGAACAGTCGTATTTATACTTACTCAGTAATAGACCACTATATATTTTTGTAAGTATAAATACGACTGTACAGCCTCTGAAGATGATTTCGTCGATAAAGAAAATTTTCTTCGCTGAATCTGTCTTTTATTTCTGCATATGTCATAGTCGTAACTTGCTCAAAAATATACGTTGAGCAGGAAAGCAACAACAAGTGAACATAATCAGCACCTCGAATTTCTACTTTAGTAGCGAGCAACATACGGTTCAACTGAACCTGGGATTCCACAGATAATGTGATACTTAAATATGCATCTAATATGCACCATTCTACGAATTCAACGATGAGCAAAATCTTTTCTATACGGAAATTAATTACATTAACAGATAAATTATTAAAGGGAAGAATTCCACATACTTTCACCCACAACTTTGAAGATCCACACATGTTTCACCGAAATTATATCACATTCAGTCGCCGAATATCAGAAGGATCGATTAGGTGGACAATGTTTGCAATCAAATAAAATGTGGATGATTCCACAATCTATGAAATATTACAGTCAGTGTGCTTGTCAATTCAGTGAATTTGAATTCGGTAGACTCAATGTGATTACAGTAAACAGTCATCTCCAGCATTTTGAGACTGATAGATTCTCTATATTCTTTACGATAACATTCACATCTCGCACCTTATCTGTTGAAATTGTGCTGTTTAACTTGTAAAATATCACCGGGAAATACATGTGCAAGTATACCCACATACAATCATCAGAATCGTGATAAACAATGTCTCGTCTCTACTTCTACTACTCCTATTGATGAAAGCGAAATGGATGAAGTGAAATATTCTCTTACTTTTCAGCATTCGTCAGGTCAGGTGTGATGAACCACATTAAACGCTAAAGATTCTTGGCTGTGTCGTTAGTCTGAAAATGTGTGGCATAATTCTTTGTCAGTACTTACCACAAAGAATATCTGCACGCGAAATATTATGCAATATAAAACACTAGGAAGTCTACTGATTACCGTAAAACGCCTTTAACAGAAATATGGTTCTGAATTACCGATTTATTCCCATTCACATGTCGAAGAAGAGGAATCCGCCATTTTGTCTGAAAATTATCCCTCAAAAATAAGACAGAAATATCAATAGGTGGCTCTTGATATCGATTGTCTCCTTCTTATTTCACATAACGAACAAGGTTATCTCTCGAGTGGAATCCGAATGAGAAACGGTGAGTTAGGCGTGAGCCTCAGAGTGGAATGCAGGAGATGGTATTAGGAGGAGATAAGGGCTTATAGGCAATCGTAGGGATAATTAAAGAGAACTGCAGGAAATAGGATGAAACTGAGATGTGCACCTGAAGCCCTATGATCAACTTGCAGCCACAGCATATATATATATATAATAATTGCCATCTGAATATAATAAGTGGCTATACTCACGATTACCAAGCTGTAAAATAATACACTCAGAAACTCAAAACCTATGGTATAAACCTCCATCGATTTAGATATGAGATATGCTCATAAACTCAGTATACTTGTTAAATCCTTTCTATAATTTAATGATTCCCATTGTAGCATTAAGAACACAATATTCACCGGAAACGTACATGGAACGGACAACTAACTAATTTTTATAGTTGGATGCCTATCTCCAGAAAAAGAAGCCTAATTCATTCGCTGTGCTCTATGATAAGAAACACCTGTAGTTCCGATTGCGTTGACTCAGAACTTGACTTCCTAAAAGCCACGCTCTCAGAAAACGGTTACGCGAACCGATTTATTGACAGTAACATGAAAGATAAGCAGTCTAAACTGGTCACCGACTCAGTTCCAAAGAAAACCTTATCCACTTACTTGGAATTCAAAGGTGATCAGGCTTCAGATGTGCTCAAAAACCGTCTCTCTAATGCAGTCAGTAAGACGCTCTTTGCAGCAAAATTACAAATGACTTTCACCAGTCGCAAGTTGTTCTCCATCTCTGTAAAAGATAAGCTCCCCCGTCTGGCCACCTCCATGTGCATATATCGTTTCACTTGCTCTTGTGGAGCAAGGTGTATTAGCCGTAGCTAGTGGACGCCTTCCACACGGATACGAGAACATATTCCATCTGCGTGGTTTTACAAGGGAGAGAGGAAGTGTGTGCATAGCAATATTCTAGAGCACCTGATCCACTGCTGTCACTCTGCCAACCCTGAACATGATTTCAAGATCATCTACCAAATCCATGATAACTTGCCGCGTTCTCTTCGTTATGAACTTCTAAAGACAACGGAGGTTTTGTGTAAAAAAGAAGTATGCACATTCCCTACTTCTGCCTTGGCCGTAGAGGGAAAGACATTTATTTATTTTGTTCGTTCATTTAATTATTCTATGTACCTTTCCCTCATTACTAAGATCATCATTATTAATAGTCTCACTTTGAATTGTTTCCACTTGTCCCACTTTTCATTCAAAATCCAAAAATTCTTTTTTACCACAATGAATTCTGTCATATCAAATCTCACCCCACACTCCTGTTGATGAAAGCGAAATGGATGAAGTGAAATATTATTTTACATTCCAGCCTTCGTCAGGTGAGCTACTCTTAAGAGCATTAGCCGCTAAAAATGCTCACCTGCGTTGTTAGTCTGAAAATGACTGACATAATTATTTATGATTACACATCACAAAGAATACCTACACACGCAGCACTATGGAATTAAAAAATTTCAGATTTTTACTGATTATCGTCACAAGCAACTGACAGACACATGGATCTGAGTTATGAATTTATGCACATCACATAACAGACAAGTGGAATTCACTATTTGGTTTCGAAATTACTCTTCAGATATGAAATAGGAATATTAGTAGATGCCTGATGAAACCGGTTGTCTCCATCCAATTTCATATCGTGCATCAAGCCATAGCTTTTGTGGAAGTCAAATGGGGAAAGACCAGTTGAGCCTAGATCCGAGAGTGACATGTAGTGACATGATAATTTACAATGCGAAGAAGTCGAATGATTATCCTAACAAACCTTTGACAGAATTGTAGCTATGAGTTACAGATTTATACGCCTTTATATGACTCAACAAGCAAGCTATCTCCTTCCAGTTTCATACCACGTACTAGGCCTTCGAGTGGATGAAGGATGGGCGTTTGATATTGGAAGATGAATTGGAGAAGATAATGTGAGCAGGGGATAAAAGCCTGTGGGAAACCGTGGAGTCAACTAAAGAGAACTGCAGAAAACAGGTTGAGACGGAGATGTGCTATTGAAACCTTTGGTTCCACTTGGAACCTTAGCGAATAATAATAATTATCATCTGAATCTTCCGGACTCAGGATAAGGAACAAGTTTAGGATCTTCAACACCAATTTGAAGTCGGTCAGTTCTTCTATACGGGTCAGAAACTTGACCAGCGTGTCACGAAAAGGATTTCCAACAGGCCACTGCAGACTTTCATCAACAAGTGCCTTCGCTAGCCCCATACTGAAGATCAAATGGACAGAAAGAATAAGCAACAAGAAACTCTGGCTGGGAACAAACCAACAAGCAAGAGCCGATCGCTCAACAAATATGTAGGAGAAAGTGGAGATGGATTGGGCATACATTAGGAGGCCGCCAAATGACATCTCACTCCAGGCAGGTGCTCGAGTGGAATCCCAATGGGAAGCGACGAGTGGGTTTTCGGCGCGAGGGTGACATGGAGGAGATCGTGTGTGGAAGAGATGAGAGAGTTTGGTCAATCATGGACCCAGCTGAAGAGGACGGCAGAAAACAGAACAAAGTGAAGATGTGTTGTTGAAGCCCTATGTTCCACTCGGAACGCAAAGGAATAATAATATAATGATATGCTAATGATAACCATATTGTGAAATAATTCACTTAAGATCTCAAAACCTACGTATGATATTCGTATACAACAGTCACCTATATCGATTGGCGTATGAGACAAGTTCGTAAAATCACAGTCTTCTATTCCAATATATTACTCTAGTATTCATTTATGTGACATTTATATAGTTGTTAGCAAACCATTCCAATAAACTCTCTGATAACACTGCATGAGGTACCATATAATGACCTTTGTTCATGTACAGTCTTGCTGCACAATATATCAGTACAAACAGACCAGTTTTCGTGTAAACATCATTTCATTGTTCGGCGTAATAAAGTCTCGAATGTTAACGAAGCCTGTGTAAGTGTATGGGAGAATTACAACACGGTGAAAATGTCACATTTCTCGATCAACATGATCCTTGCTACTTCTGATAATAATCATATGTAAATAAACTGTCGCTCTACATTTATATTATTAACAATTAACCTTCTACAATCCATTCACGCACGACGTTTCAGTATACAAGTATAAAGGAATCAGATTTCTTTCTTTTGCGTAGATTTTCATTCTCTCAACATGTTTCTCTTGTTTATCTGCTCATTTGGGATCGAAAGGAGACGTTTCACAATAAAACATCATTCCTAACAATTACTCTTCTAATTTTCCAGGGTAAAAATGACAATTTCATTGGAATTAATACACAGGAGCTGCGTCAACATTCAGAGATGGACTCGCACCTTCATGCTATTGACCGTTTAATCACATTAATGGACAGCATTATCTTTTCTCAATCAGAGTTTCATGTGCTTAAACAAGAATTGGTCTCTTTAGTGACAGCCAAAATATTTTTTCAGCATTACATAATGCTTCTTCAGTAAGGCAGATGTAAATGACAGTTCGAAGCGGGTATTGGGAATTCCACCAACGGTGGTAAATTTATTTTTGGAAACTCCACAGTTGAATATTTCTATGCTGTTATTCTGCAACTGTTACTTCATTCACTTATCTAGGGAGCATTGTCTCAACTACAGGAGGAACGGACGAAGATGTCAAATCGAGAATCGTGAAGGCGAGAAACACATTCATCAACCTGAAACCAATCTGGAAATCTTCGTCACTCCTCAGCATCAACAACAAAATTCGGATTTTCAATACAAACGTCAAGTCAGTCAGTTCTTCTATACGGATGGATCAGAAACGTGGCGGGTCACAAAGAATATTTCCAACAGCCTGTTGCAGACCTTTATCAACAACTAACTGTCTTCGCTGGCTCTATACTGAAGATCAGATGGCCGGAAAGAATCACCAACAAGAAACTATGGGAACAAACAAAACAAGAACCAATCGCCCAACAAATATGCAGGAGAAAGTGGAGATGGATTGGACACTCGCTGAGGAGGCCACTGGGTGACATCGCGCGTCAGGCCAAAGCTCGAGTGGAACCCGAAAGGGAAGCGGCGAGTGGGACGTCCAAGGGTGACATGGAGGAGATCGTGTGAAGAGGAATTGAAACAGTATGGACTAACATGGATGCAGGTGAAAAGTACAGCAGAAGACAGAAGCAAGTGGAGACGTGTAGTTGAAGCCCTATGTTCCACTAGGAACCCAAGGGAACAATAATAATAATATTACGCAATCGCAATTCTTGTCCCTCTCATCCTAATGTCCAGTTAGTCTTCCGCTTCTAGAATAAATCTCACGTTATGTGAATATCTAAAACAGTCCTTGCCGTGGGGAACTTGGATTAGTTAGTTTGTCTGCGATAATTTGGCTAGTCATCTTTTGTTCTTCAATAGGCAAAATAAAAATCTTCCTATTTTCACTAAGATGATCATTGCTGTTAGTTGCCACTCACTATCGGCGTTAACAAGGAAGTTACCAGTAGATTACCTCCTTGAAACAAGTGTAAGTACCTGACACATCATTTATATTATGGTTTTATTGAAAAGGGTGTTGTGGTTTTTCGATGAAAATATTTTATTTAGGAAAACTGGAAAGTGAATAGTTGGAGACCAAGAATTCAAAAAGGCAAATGGATTTATTTATATGGAGTTGCACAACCTACTTGTGTTAGTAGTCATAAAATAATTCGATAAGTAGTTTCTCTCGTGGATGCACGATAGTTTATTCATTCTAAAACCTGTAGATACTTAAACAATAATATTAGTGAAGTTAGACAGTTGTAACCATGAGGGAAGTCTCAGTAGCCAAAAATTTAGGGAATGTTAAGAGAGACCACTGAGTCACTGTTCACCTTTAGACTTGCGTCAATTAGGATGTACTACGATTTGCACTGAATCGTTTCATTATCAAAGTCATTTTCAGATATATATATTCTTTCTTCACCTTCGACTTCTTTAAAATTTGTAGTAAGATCACAAGCTGGTATAGCTCAAACTGCATATGCTTCTAATTAATATGCAGTCATGTAGACGCAAAGACAATATCAGTTTTCCAATTAATACCGCTGACTGGTTGTCATACATTGCTTCACATTTATCACAGATCACACGGATTTGTGGAATATAGTTAACCGCACGCAAATGGATCACTTGCAAACATGCTGATTTATTTGATACTGTGCCACATTCGCTTTGAGGAGGAAACTGACCTGCAGTTCTGCAGACGTCAAAATTTCTTAGGAAGTGTGCAGCAGTCTCATCTATGGAGCCAGAATTCATTTTATGATACTATGCTCAATGATCAAATCCACTTTTGAACGGTGTGGCAAATTAGCGCTTCTCCATCATCACTGAACACTCTCATTAGCAATTATACGTCGGTATAAAACGATGTATGGTCATTAAATTAGATGACGTTCCAGTCACAACTGATAGCTGGTCAACACATCACCTCGTTATGATCGTGTCACTATACCAGTTTAGACCTATACCGTATCCCCCTTACTGATGACAGCTTTATGTTATGTCATCAACATATCATTCTAGTTATGTTATTTTTAAAAATAATGGCTCACAAACATTGTAGATTCTCAAAATATCCACAGTGTAGTGCTTCACGAATACAATCAATCTTGGAACACAAAATAAACTCCATGCAAATTTCAAGTAATTGAATACGTGTCTTCAGTGTCATTTCTCCAAATGTGAATTCACACATTTAAGAAAAGAAGTAAATATTCACACGAGGCAGATATGTGGCGATATCAGTTGCAATTAGTATTCATCAAGTTATACAGACAGACATTTGCGTCAGCTTGCTCTGAGGTAAGATAACTGACATTAACATCAAATCATTTTTGCTCTTCCACTGACTGGCACTTTGAACTCAACTCAAATCTATCGTGATATGTAATCAAACACTCAAAAACACCGTTAATGGAGACAGTGGATATTATATGTGTGAGGAGATTACTACACGAAACATAGACATCGGGATTTCTGTATCCACCTTGAAGGAACTTATTTTAAGATGTACAATGAATGTTCATTTCTTATTCAATAAGGAATATTACAGACAAATTGATGGTGTAGCTATGGGTTCCCCATTAGGTCCAATCCTAGCTGAGTTTTTCCTCGCTAAATTAGAGAATGGACCACTGAAAGGAGTAATTAATGACTTGGATTTCTACTGTCGATATATGGATGATACATTTGTGGTTATGAAAGACGAGAATGATGCAATGAACATCCTTGACAAGTTTAATGATGCACATTCAGCAATAAACTTTACCATAGAGAAAGAAAGTAATGACAGTATCTCATTCCTAGACGTCTTCATGGCAAGGAAAGAAGATGACACATTAGGAAGGAGTGTGTATAGGAAACCTACAACAACAGGTCAGTACACTCATTTTTTGAGTTTTGTACCTTTGAAATATAAACGTAACCTGGTAAAGTGTCTGGTTCATAGAGCTAAGTTAATCTGTTCAGACGACTGCCTCAATGAGGAGCTTAAGATTATTAGAGAATTACTTAGAAAAAATGGTTATCCAGATAAATTCATTGAGAAAAATATGAATTCAGCACCAAGGAGAGTCAGTATGGCTACAGTTCCGAAGAAACCAATGTTCATAAAATTGCAGTTCCTCGGTGACAACATCAGCGAAATCATAACACAGCACCTGAAGAATGCAGTTAAAAGAGCTTATTATGCAGCAGAGGTACGTTGTCTCTTCAAAACCACCCCTATTCTATGTTCGAGAAATAAGGATAAACTACCTAAATTTGCCTCTTCTATGTGTATCTACCAGTTCGACTGCAGCTGCGGAGCCAGCTACATTGGGCGTACAATTAGGCAGGTTCATCATCGTATTTCCGAACATCATCCAACATGGTTAAGCAAGGGACAAACAAGATCTATTCGTAGTTCTATTTTAGCACACCTTGTTGATACTGAGCATAAGGTTGATGTTAATACTGCATTTAAAATTATTTATCGCATTCCGACTAATCTTAATTTTGCTCTACGAGTTCGTCTTCTACAGACAGCTGAAGCAATCGGAATCCACCTTAAGAAGCCAAGCCTATGTGTTCAGAAGAAATTTGTACAGCCACTTTCCTTACCGTGACCATCGCTACAAGAATGCATAAACAGGACTACGTCGCCGCCCTCCCCCTAAACCTTTAAAAACTATAAAAATTATAATTGTCCAAATTATTTTATTTTTATTTATTTTGACCACTTCATCTTTAATTACGTGTTATCCTTGTAAAATTAATTTATTCTATCCATTTCTACCTTTTAATTGTGTGTATTGATTTTCTTCGTTAATTATCAACCCATTGACATTTTGACACTGTTTAATTATTGTTAACAAACATATCGCCACTTGTTTGGTAAACTGTTGTGTATTGTAATAAAAATGCTATACGTGTATATTAGAGTAGAGCCAGAGATGAGGATCTAATTGAAAAGTAAATATTTCTTCGCTCAATCTTTCTGTTTACTCAAAAAGTCAAAATGTATGACACTCACAAACAACAGTCCCCAACAGTGATGAACACGTGACGCAAGCTCAGAAATCTCAGTTTCGAAAATTTGTGAGTGATGTATGAGAGAAATACAAAAGCGCACAGTGGTTGAATCGATTTCTGGTTCACTGTTCATCAAGACACTCAGATTGGAATTTGAATCAAGTAATCAGTATCTGTTACCAAAAGTAAAAGTATGCAATGGTGAAAAAAGACTTGATTGTCTGATATCACGTCAGGCGATTGTAAGTCGTCTACTTATGTATTGTGATGGACTCTTACTTATTGCGCAACAAGATCCATTCGTCTTAATAGTTGGTTTCACATCTGTAAAACTTAAAGGTAATTCAACCTCTAATCTTCTCACTGTAATTGAGTTCGACTGACTTATATGCTATACGTTATGCTCCTTCCTTCATGACTTTGTCAGTCATTTTATTTGGAATAGTCACCCCTAAGAATTAATATATGTGTAAAACTTGGACATTGCGGTAGTATATAATTCCATATTAGTTTGTTTATTAGATGTATCACACAGGGAAACAGTATTATATACTGGATGACAAAGTTTCGAACACAATTTATTGTTCATAATCATATCAATTATAATCACACGACTTCGAAACTTGAGTTTTATAGTTTTCTTTGTTCTCTCCTATTTGTCGTCGTTGGGGTAGTAGAATTCTCCAGATGTCTGACTGGACAGGTGTTGAATCATTCCTATTACACGTATTTGCAGTTGATTCGATCAACAAAGCTTCTGTTATCAATCTCTCCCTCCACGCTGTTACATTAGATTTTAAAACTGTCATCTTATCCCATCCAGCCTATTGTATGGTTGTGTGTAATTGCATGTGGTGAGTGCTATAGCTGAACTATTCTCTAGATTTCTTATCTTATTTTGCTAGGTTTCAAGGTTTCTCTCATATGTCTCACTTCCTGCCTCAGATTTCCCCTGGTACTACTTAGTTTTTGTGCTCTATCATTTAAACATTTCACCAATCCTATCTTCACTGACATAGGATGTGATGATCGGAAGTCCAAATATATTTTTGAATGTGTGGGTTTCCTGTAAACACTAGTGTTTAACTCCCCATCTTCTTTCCTTTTTACGCTACAATCTAAAATTGGAAGATCCCCTTCCTGACCACCCAATTCATAAGTGAATTGAGTTGCATCCCTCAGAATGCTGTAGAAATGACGTATTCACTCACATTCGGACAGATGTTATGCACATTTTCAACCGGAATCAATGATTCGTTACCAGACATTAGTTCGTACATTGCACAGACAACGAGAAGCTTATTTGCTGTACGTTTTTCCAACTTACTGAAGGCAAAATTATTCCCACCAACACTACTAGACATTCATTTCTGGTTAAAATTCTTTCAGCAAACTGATTTCAATGACCACTTGAAGATTTCAACCTGAATGTTCTATGCTATTTCGTTTTAGCTGACTCACGAAGCACTTGTAGTTTGTGATAAATAACTCCTTACAGGGTGAAATGTCCTCTACTAATAAATACCATTTGGAGTATTTAGGCTTTATGATTCACATATTCACCTGAATTCAATGTAACTGCACGAAATCTGTGTGATAGAGGGTGACTATCTCTCACATGTTATATTCACCATTTCTCATTACATGCAGTTTTGTGAAGACATACGTCACATGTTTTATTTGGCATGTCGGTGGTTCATTGGTAAAATACTGGCCAACGACGCACGTTGTTCCGGGCTCCATCCTCAGGTGACTCACTTCTAAACTTCGTTGAGCTGGTGGTAATTTTATCGCCAGGCTAACAACATCACTGCATAAAATCTAAACACCACTGCCACTGAAACTTCAAAGATCAGGCTTCAACAACTATTTTCCACTCGGAACGCGACGGAATAAATTCAAATTGATAATATTTGTTTAATTTCAGTGTAATTACAATTTCCTACTGTATGACAGTCTACTGAAATTATTCCTGAATCTACACAGAATGGGCTAAGAAGACTGGAGACTCTCAGGTATCTTCAATGTTGACCATCGCACTTTCTCATTTATAGACACACTGTTGTACTCATTACCCGAGAAACAGAGATGAAATCAGTTTCGTTATGAAATCAAATTCAGTGACCAGCTAATGAAGAAATCACACTCCATATTTTAATAAAGCGATGAAACATGCGGAAGTCAATCGTCGATTTCAGTAACCTCCCAGTCAAATGCTTCTTAGTGCAGTTTTCCTATACTTGTGATCATCATATGCAGTTTGCAAAATGGTTTATATTTGAATCTGGTGACTTTTGTTAAGAGGTGTAGACATATGCTGAATGCAATAGCATTCAAATTTTGAGTTGAATCAGAATAAATTCATTTGTCTGAGGTACATCTAAAAGTCGTCAGAGGTGATAAACAATCTCCTGCCAAATCGAAACATATATATCACACCTTACCGCCACAAGTATTCGTCGTCAAGAAAAGCACTTCATACCAACTATTACAGTGAAGGTGTTCATTAGCTTACATGGTGTCATTCGATGAAATGTAGTGTACATTTAGCCTGTTCGTGATTTCCACTGCTGAAATGCTGCTCATGGAATATTTCTAAATATCATGCACTAACCTGTGTTAGATATCAGTTGACACATTTTCTGCCAGTCAAAAGTACTGTAGCGAAATTCTATCAAAAACTGGGTACCTGAATTTCACTCGGTATCGTCGGTATTATGTTCGATAAATTTGTTTCAACTTTCCACTTCGACAGTACGAGTAAACATAACAATTTCATTACTTTGTAGGGATTTGACTGATTGATGAGTGCGTACTGTAGAAGAGCCCCTAGCCAGGACGAAACAGCTATCCAGTACTCCCAGGTTTTCCAGTGATTCTCCAACCGATGTCAGCTCGCAATTTCATTACTCTTATTTCATAATCTACCCAGTATGGATCTCTTCTATACGGTGCTGAAAATACCTGTGGCATTGTGTCATGATTCCCAGGAATCCTCAAAATCTCCCGGAAAGCACATTATAACTCCCATCATCCAACGAATTCCGGTGTTTGTAAAATCAATTAATAACTTGCTGACTTTGGCTTTGATAAACATCACTAAATTATTTCAGTTTAATTTCAAATGGAAATAAAGTTAATATACATTTGACGTCAAATAAAGCATAGTATTCAGAAATATTGTCTATAGTTTATTGAGAAACATGTTTTGGAATTTATTCGTTTTCTTAAACAGTCATGAAAATCGATATCAACATAAATTAATTCACGTACTTTGCAATTCATCTGAGAATAATGTTTTGAATCAAAGTCATGAGTGTGTGAACACACACATGCATTTGAATGCGATTCTTCTAAATGGAACTTTGAACCTGTTTATTACTTCGGTGTACCTTGAACTGCTCAATATGTTCTCCATCGAAATGAGTAGAGTGCTTAGAAACACTTCAGCTGTGAATATCGTTTTCGGTTCGACTTTCCTAATTCCTTATTTGATATATCAATTGGTGGTTACGTAATGGTCACTACGAAACACATCCCATCGTAGTATTTTCCCTTCGTGATTCTTCATCATAGAGATATTTCAACCATTGTAACAACGAGCGCATTCGTTATGCATTTGTTAAGCTGCTACATTATCATGTAAGTGGATTGAAGAGGAATTCCAAAAATCAGGGAAAGCTACAATGAGAGTATTCTTCAAATGAAACAGGACAGATGTTATCTCATTATGAATTTGGAGATAGATAAGGTATTTCTGTTCGACCGCGGACACATAATCATCAGGTGGGACAGGAATATTACCATACATACAAATTCGGAACTCAAGTTTATTTTGACAAATCTGGCAGTCCAAAGGATAAAACAAATTTATTGATCCCACCGTCACACTTTTATTCATTGTTAGGGTTAGGACTCACACATTTATGGATTAATTATCACGTATGTTTGGAAATTGCCCAGTAGATTTATTTCTCTGGCTCCAAATAACACTACTGGTCACATTTATCCGCAATCTTAAGGTTCCTGCTCTTCAGTAAGCTCCCAGGTATTAAGTCCCGACACTAGCCCTCCATAGATTTAACACACTACAAAGGAGGAAGTCGTATGAGAGTTCATCGTATGTGGTTTTGAGTGTGCAACGTATTGACACCATGGTGCTACTATGACTGTAGTTAGGTGCATCAATCACGAGTTTAAATGAGACCCATTGAAATGGCGCGGCGTATTAGGCTTACATCTTATTTCGATCAAAAAAGATGGTCCACTTGGACACGGTTCTTGTGTTGCTGCATGATAACATGCTTCCAGTTAAAGCCTTTCATCGAAGATGCAGTGGCCACGGCCGCTGGTAAATGATCCTGGCGGCAGTAAGATCAAATCAAAAAGAAATGGTAGCGAATTCCAGTCAATCCCTTATAGCACATGACCATTCGTGAATTCTTACTATGAAGTCTGGTACGACTTAACTGCAAGATAAGTTTCTTTGGATAACTCAAGTTATTCTGAGTCTTATAAGCAACAACTAGATCATGACTAAGCTGACAGTAGCTAAGTGCAAAAGGAACCATTTTCCACAACCTTCCGTCATATGGTTTATACCAAAGGTCCCAAACATGATTTTGGGCCTAAGACCGGCAAGTGAACTGCCAAAGTTGTTAAGTATGCTAAAAACTCAGAAACGTACCGTTTTTAATATTTCAGCATTGTGTCACACAGAGATTTCTATTCTTATTTCCTAGCAGCTTTTGACTCTTTCACAGAAATATTCATTTGAGAAGTTGTTTCTCAAGATAACTCTGCCGCTTTCACCGATTTCCATAATACACACGTCGATTCGCCACTTGTATTCACATTATAGATGAAGAATTATGTGATGGTGAAATGGTGATCTGACTGCAGTGCCATAGACTACTTATCGTCCCAGTATACAAAACTGTGGATGCTGATTGATAGTTCCAGGTGTTAATGTGATGGAACGATTTTAGATGGAAGACGAACTTCGTTCACTAAATGTTGATCCAACTGCTGAATAGTGATTTCAGGCAAACTGAAGTGTTAATCAGAAACACCTGCATTCTAAACTGTTTGAAAACATGATTAGTTTGGTTTCCACATCGGTGAATAATACACTGTGAGTATTCATCGAATCAAGCAGAACTCAAGAAGAAAGAAATCGACACATCAAGAGAAGTCGAATTAGCTTTATATGTACAAAGAACAAATTGTTTTCAAATGATGAAAGCTTGCATTACAAAAAGAGAAATTTGATGCCATCTCTACTTATAACTAAAAAAGTCATCGATGCATGAGTTCCGGTGGGGATAATATATGCTATCACAGTTGTACACTGGCACTCAGTTTGCGCATAATTATTATCAAAAGTAGAGAGATTGACGTCTAGTGAGAAATATCGCTAACTAGTTGCAGTTGATTGGATTTCACGCATTGTTCTTGTCTGTCACACACTTGTATATGTCTCACAAACATTAGGAACCATTTTATATCGAGCATCAGAATGATAGTTACATAAAGACTGATTGATTAACAATAATACTTCTCAACAAAATCACAAATAAACGAAGGTCATTTTGGAGTGATTTATGCTCACAGTTTACTGAAGTGGCCTGCTTGCTAACGATTATATAAATACACCATTTGTGAAAAAACAACAACAAAATATTGGAATAGAAGACTGTGAGTTCATTAACTTATATTATGTGGGCATCGTTTTAACGGATTATTGTTTGCAAATATCACAGGTTTTGATTTTCATAGTGTCTGATTTTCATTATTGTCATTATTATCCCATTGAAACACACAGATTCAACAGCATATCCCCACTTTGTTCTGTTCTACGTGGTCCTATTTAGCTGGCCCACAACCTCTCAACTCCTCACACGATCTCCTCCATTTATCCCACGTACCCATGCCCTACTTGTCGTTTCCTATCCGTATGCCGCCTGGGGGTTGGCCTAGCTCACGGTGTCACTCACTGGTCTCCTCAATGTGTATCCGATCAATCTCAGTCTCATTCAGCATATTTGTCGGTTCGTTCTCAGAATCCCTTGTTGCTTATCCTTTCTGGTCATCTGGTCTACAGTATGGAGAGAAGTTAGATGTTTTCAGTCTGTTGGAAATGCCTATAGTGACGCTCGTGCCAAGTCTGACTGACTCCATATTAGTGTTGAGAATGCGAATCTTCTTCCTTATTCTGAGCGCTGCAGGTGCTTGCAGTAATTAATATGAGTTGATCTTGCCTTTTCGATCCTACCAACTATGACATCTTCGTCCGTACCGCGCGTAATTGAAATAATATTGCATAGATAGATGGATAGGCTGACCTTCTCTAAATTTATCCCGCTGACGGTGATTAGTATTTCCTTTGTTGGTTAGTATCTTCATAACCTCAAAATTTCCTGTTTTCACTCAGAGTCCTGTCTTCGCTGCCCGCCTATTCTGCCAACTTGTTGGTTTCCAGCCGTAGATCTTCAAGTTTCGGTGACGTTGGACATAAATCGTCCATGAAGTCTAAATTTTCTAAAGGCTTCTGGTCGACCCCACGTAATCCTGTCCTCTGTCTTCCAATGACACAGTCCACTACAATTCGGCATATCATTGGTGACAGTAGGCGACCTTGATATACTACTGTCTGTAATTTAAAACCACCCTTCAGTTTTCTGTTGCGAATCATTTGATATTTGACACCGTCAAATGGCTTTTCAGTTAAATCCATAAAGATTTGAGGCACTGCATAGTGTTGAATCAGTTTCCGAACTACACCGGCGAAGGCCTTGTAAAGTCGATGAATTCGAGATAGAGACTTGACTGTCACACTGTGCTCTGTTCAATAATGATTAGTACAGTTTCAGTTTGATCAGCCCATGCATTGCTTTTTCTGAACCCAGCTTGTTCTGATAAGATTTCTCCATCCAGTGCATTTTTCATTCAATCCAGGATGTAACGAATTCATATTTTGCTTTGCGTGGACAAAGGCATGATTCCACAAGCAAGCACCTTCCTTCCCTTCTAAAAGTTTCCCTAAATTGACGTCAGCATATACTCTGAGGCCTCCGGATCCGTTTTCAATGCCTCAGGAGAAATTATGTCTGGTCCTTCTGCCTACTCATTTGCCTTTCAGTAGCTTCATGCCTTTCAGGACTTCTGCTTTTGTTGGAGGATTGGTCCACTGGCAGTTCTGTGACTGCTTCTCGTGGTGGTATTCATGGATGAGTTGCAGGCGGTGGTCAGTTCAGGAATCCTTTGAAGTGATCAGCTCATTGTTTCCTTCGCACTTCCTCTTTGAATAATACGTCTCCTTCAATATATTTCACTGGTTTCATCTGAAACTATCTCTTCCCGGGTAGCGATCTGGTTATCTGGTATAGTTGCCTGAGGTCTCTCTCAACTGCAGCCTGTTCTGTTTCATTTGCCAATATCTCATAGAAATATCTTTTGTCTTTCCCAGGACTCTTCTCGGATTCTTCATTCAGTTCGCAGCACACTGAACTATAGTTCTTCTACTGTTGATCATCTTCTGTCCCACCATCAGTCTCTTCTCCGTTAGCTTCTGTATGTCCGTAGAGAGCTAATCATTCTCTTGCTTCTTCTTCTCTCTTTGTATGACAGATGCACAAATTTCCTCAGCGGTACTGCGTAATGTCTCTAACTTTGTTCTGATGGCTGTAGTGATTGGGTGCTTTGCAGTTTCATCCTTCACTTTCTAGTTGTTGAACTTCAATTTCGGTTTATCTCTTTCTGCTTTGAAGGCTTTAAACTTGATTTTGAGGGTTCCCTGGACTAAATAATGGTGTGAGACTACATCTTTCCTCCTTCTCGACTTTTTTTCCAACGGTCTGCGTCTCCACCTTTCTGAGATTAAGATGATGTTTATCTGATTTTAATTTGGCCGTCAGGTGAAGTCTACGTCGCCTGGTGTATATCCTTGTGCTTGTACGCGCTACCTCCAGTCACCAAAGCGAAGTCTTCGAAGAGTTCTCCATTCTCATTCATTTCGACGAGAGCCTACCGACCTATTGTGAGTTTTCTTCCTGTGTCGTTTGCCCCCACCTTGACCATCATTCTTATCCCTCGTTAGAAATTTAATGTCTCCATGTGGTGTGTTGTCTATTACTGTTTGCTGTTGTCTATAGAAACCTTCCTTCTTCTCTTAATCTGTGTTGTTCGTGGGTGTGTAGAATCGAATAATTGTGACTTTCTTCCATTTGGGAACGAATCTTGTTGTTAATATCTTGAAGCAGGATATTGGTTGCCACTGCATAAGAGCTTTCAGTGCTGTTAGTGACATCGTGATAAACCCTTCCTGGGTATGCCCGTGATTGTTATTTGGGAG
>OX235272.1:25571691-25591863 GCA_944472155.2 Trichobilharzia szidati | reverse complement strand
GGAAAATCCGGATCTCAATTTTCATGCTGAGTGCTGTTGATCTGCTCACAAATGATGAAAGCTTGCCTTGTTTTCTCGATCCTTGCTTTGATATCTTCGTCAGTTCCGTCTGCCTGTAGTTGAAACGATGAAACTAAGGTCCACACGATAGTCTTAGGAAATGTAAAAATGCTTGGAGTGCACCAAGCCAGTATTCTGGAAGATGCATTACTTGATGTGATGTTAAACTTTAGTCTACCACTTCAAATTAACCGATGTTGTGTGAGAAATGAGGCTTATTCATTAAATTCAGAACTTACCACAATTAATATTATGAAAACATTAAGGGGATAGACTGCTCGCAACCTCCGAATATATATCAAGCCTACGTGCAAGAGAGTACCAATGCAGCTGAAATAGACAATCAAGAGGTAATATCAGTGTATTCACTAGCACGAACAATAAATCAGTTTGTCTCAAGACCACTAATCCCGACAGAATTCACCATTATTGGGTTTTTGAAAAATTGGTTAATTGACACCATCAGTGTGACTTAGTCCAAACTATGACAGTTTTGAAAATGTCAGTAAGACAACTCGACAATAAAAAAATTATCAAATACTCTGTGAAATTGTGTCATGTTCAAAGCTTTACACGAAATAACAAAACACTTCACATAATCGACAGCTTGATGAATGACTCCAGCATGTAACTTCTTAGTGTTTGCTTCAGCTTATGATGCCAGATGTAGTGAAATTCTCAATTATGTCAAATATGCAATATTCTACAAATACACTGGATGGAATTAGAACCTTCCAAATATGAAATTCACCACACCTACAGATATAAGATGGTTGGAGGCGATCATCAGATAGCCTTGGAGGTAGGTTTCGTGCTGGTTGCAAACCTGACTAGTAGAATTCATTCTGCATCAAAGAAAGGACTAGACACCTTACACTAGTTACTAATGTGCAATCAAAGTTCACCTACAGAGATCTTAATTGAAAACAACAAATTCAAAGAATGTATCTCCACACTTTGAAAAGACGGATCAATCATGTAACATCAGATAAACGGTTAAATGAATAAGTCTGTGAAGTCTAGTTAAATCTATGGAATGTACATTTTCTCAGAATCTATTAAAATCATCCAATCAACTTGTCTGTCATTTCAGCAGACTTGAATATGAAGACTTCAATGTTAGCACAGTGTAATGTCGTCTGCACTGATTTAAGACTGATAATTTCTAATACTATTTCACATTAAGTTTACTTTCTAGCTTTCCCCTTAACTAAGTTGTGTACCATAATACTAAATCAAAGAAGAAATTTGTTATGAAACACTCACGCGCACACAATCGCTGTGATCCAGAGTGATGTTGGCAGCTGGTATGGAACATATCGGCTGTT
This sequence comes from Trichobilharzia szidati, assembly GCA_944472155.2. NCBI lineage: Eukaryota > Metazoa > Platyhelminthes > Trematoda > Strigeidida > Schistosomatidae > Trichobilharzia > Trichobilharzia szidati. Next base: position 25,590,475 of record OX235272.1, on the reverse strand, counting down.
GTTTAAAGGAAGATTGTTGAAGGAAAATATTATCCTACCTATCAGAGATCGTCAAATCAGGGGACATGAACCATGCCATGTGATAAAAATGTTCAACTGCTTCGTAAGTCTGAAAATGAATGAATGAATGCATGAATATATTCGACGTTTTTATGACATGAGGAACATCTGCAGATGAAATACATGATACGAAAACATTTAATGCAACCCGAAGCGTCCAACTGATGATCATAACGGAGCTCTGATTGAAACATTGAACCGAAATATCACTGTGAATAACGGATTTATGCACATGTGCGTGGCAAACAAACGGAATCCATTATTCAGTCTCGAAATTAACCTTCCACTGAGAAATAAAAATATTTGAGTAATGTTTCTGTGGCCAGTATCTCCGACTATTTTAAATTAATTATCGGTTTGACTACAATTCATGCCTCAGTTCACATTTAGCATAATGTTAAAGCAGATACACAAGTTTCTAAAATCCACTGATATTCCCAATCAGTATAATCTCGTGACAATGTAAGTATACGGTAAGCTCATAAACTCACAGACTTCTGTCTCAATATCTTATTGATGTTTTCACAAATGGTGTATTTATATGATTGTTAACAGACCACTTCACTTAACTGACTTCTAGCTGTGATGAAATACTCGAGAATGATCTTTGTTTTTCGTGCGTTTTCATTGAGAAGTCTTATTGTAAGTCAATCACTGCTCGTATCGATCATCCAACCATTATTCTGTTGTGTGTGTACAAAAGCACAAAGTGCAATTTAATATGCTTAGAAAATCATGCGATTCTCAGAGGCTGTTTCGATTTTCCTTAGGTATACTATCACATCTATCTATGTGCAACTGTTTTCACAAGACGGTATATTGGCAAAAGAGGACAGTTGTCATTTGCACAGTTAACAGCACTAATCCAATCCATCAAACTTCTGATGATCGCACAGAATTTGTGTTCAGTTGCTGTACAATATCTTCAAATGATTCATAGTTCGAAGCTTCATCTATGGATTCAAACTTCAGTGATTTCAATCTCAGTATAAACAAACTGCATACTCAAGTGGAATTTGAAAAGGTAATCAGCCATACGAGTGATTATAAAATTTAATTGGAATTGTAAATCTACATGGGTGTATACCAGTAGGCGAAACATTATGCGTACTGGAATAATCCTTCGGAAAATTCCTCCTGAACCATCTAATTACAATATGTGTACTCATTTGGATGTTTCAACTAACTGTGTAAATATCATCCGTTTTTCTCCTAAAAGGTATCTAAAGTGATGCATTCTCTTTTATTCTTCTAATATTTGTATATGATATATATTTTATTGATCCTTGTAATTAAGCTTAGTTCCTGTTTAATCTCTCTTTTGAATGCGTCTTTTTGGGGTTGTGTGATGGTATTGATAATGTGTCGTTTTATGATGTGATTTTGTTTGAGTGAAGCAAATTTATTCTGACCTTGGGCTATTTGCAAGAATTGTTGGTGTGTGATTCTTGTGGAGAGAATTTTTGATTTCACGTTGTCACTAATATTCTGCCTAGTTGTAAGGTACCTCTAAAAGTTGAATTTTGCCTGACGTCACCGTTGAGGGAGTTTGAGTTTCGGTGTTTTTATTGTTGAATAGATGGACACATGAATATGACCAGGAATAGTCGTCTTTTTGATGTCCTTAGAGTGTTGTGTAACTATGCGTGTCTCAAGGTAGTTTTGGTCAGCTATACAGAAGGACGGAAAGATCAGTTTGCTGCATTCAGACCACTACGACGCGGTTTTGGTCGTTACTACGTGGACAGGACGAAAATCAGAAATTCCTATTATGCACATGCAGTGAATACAAAAAGACGCCAATGCACATTTAAACAATACAATAGTTGAAATAGTCAATCAACACATTGTCCACACGACAAATGACTTCCTGCATGTTAAAAAGGTTTATGATTATACTTTTTAACTTGAACATATATTCTCAAACATAGATGGGCTCAGTAGCCCATTGACCGTAACTAAAATTGCATAAGGATTGACTATCTGTCCATTAATCAGTCAAACAATCAATCATGTTTCATCATTTTTAGGAGGGCACACAACTCAGCCTGTATTGCTGTCTGATTTCTATGATATTATTATTATTATTGTTTCCTTTAATTCCTAGAGGAACATAGGGCTTCAGCCGTGCGTCTCCATTGCGTTCGGTTCTCTGCTAGAGTCTTCACCTGGCTCCAAGTCTGCCCACACGCTTTCATCTCCTCTTCACATGACCTCCTCCAAGTCACCCTTGCACTGACGACCAACTCGCCGCTTCCAATACAGTCGGGTTCCACTCGAGCAATGGCTTGTCTAGTGATGTCACTTGATGGTTTCCTCAGAGTATGACCAGCCAATCCATCTCCATTTCTTCCTGCCTATTTGTTTCACAATCGGTTCCTGCTGGGTTGGTTCGCTCATTGCCAGAGATCTCTGTTGCTGATCTTTTCTGGCCGGCCATCTGATCTTGAGAAGTATTGAGCGAAGACAACTGTTAATGAAGGTCTGTAGTTTGTTTGAGATGCTCTTTATGACGCGCTGGCCAAGTCTCTGATCCGTATAGTAGCACTGACTGACTTCACATTGGAGTTGAAAATCCGGATCTTATCTTCTTTTGATGCTGAGTGCTGTTGACCTCCACACAGACTTGAGAGTAGTGAAAGCTTGTCTTGCTTTTCCGATTCTTGCTTTGATATCCTCGTCAGTTCCGCTTGTAGTTGAAACGATGCTTCCCAGGTAGGTAAAGGAGGTTGTTTCTTTCAGGTTCCTCCCATTTATGCTGATTTGCGTCTGTGATATTACAACTCCTAATAATAATTATAGCCTTTATTGTCAATGTACTGTGGGCGAAGTACACCAGTTTACAAGCATCAGAAATATGGCGTAGAATAATAAGGCATTAATCATGCATTCGCAACTAACATAGGCAAATATTTGGTATGCTTTCCAAATTAATATGCACAATGAAGTAATAATACTTATTTGAATAAAGCAAGAACAACAGCTTTTGCAGAATAATAAGGTACCATCATTTATTTCGATGGCTTCTCGTCAGCTGCTCACAGCCTAAATAAATTATTAAGTTTATGTGCAGAAAAGTTTTAACATACTTGCAAATTTTAAATGATGTCAGTTGACAGAAGGTTCTGCACTTAGGGGACAGTGCTCATAAAATGACGCTTCTATATTTATTGCACACGGGGTTCAAGTTTAGACGATGTAAATGTATGCATACAATGGTAAAGCAGATACGTAATAAAAACGAGAGATGCGTAATATTATAACACAATGAGGAACAGCCACGCACACAAGGAAAGCAGAACACGAGCTCCATAAGGGCGTGTGTTTTGTACAATGTCAGAAATCAGAGTACGCGGGCCAAGCCCTCAAAAACAAACAGTCTATTTATCATCATTGGTATCAAGCCCTGATAGAAGTTGTGCCTCTTGCTCCACAAAATGGACTTCTGGGTGTTTCCCTGAAAGGAAGAAAAGAAAACAGCGTTAAATACTCCATTTATTACAGTTTTTACTTTGTTGCAAGACGATGAGTAACTAATAAGTTGGGTAACAGTGTACTGAGATCAGCTGAAATCATAGAAACAGGAGACAAGCAAAATTACACTATATCAAAGGGGATGAGGTTAAAGCCAAAGGTTACGCAGTCAAATGAAAGAGAGAATACAGACACCCAATTCCTAGAACAAGAAAAGACTGATAACTGCTTCTTTCTGAACAAACATAAATCGGGTCTCAGGCATTTGATAGAGATCGCTCCGGCAAAATTGAGGAGAATTCACCTTTTGTCTGTTGATAATTTTAAAGGATTTTGCGATTTTCACCTCAAGACTCATATCAAGGAGAAGCCTGGTAATGGCAGTATTGTAAGCGTTTGTTCCCTTGAGATGTAGGCTTTTTGGTACATGTTGAGAAAATCGGAAGTGTGTCTTTCTTTCTGTTCTCCCAGATACATGGTAATTTGTATACATAGTTGGAGTTAACATGAGAAGGGTATCTGTTAACTTTTGACTGCATCAAGTAGCATGTTGTCCGATAGACAGGAACTAACGTAGCTTCAGGATAGGCTCTGGCTAGTGACGAACTCAATCTTCTGTTCACTATTTCTGTAATGTTTTCACCTTTAAAATTAAGTTGAATGAAGACAGGCTGTTTTCGCACTGTGATTTGTTTGATGTTTGAGTCTTCACATCTTCCATTCTTGTTAATGAATCTCTGAGGGTAACCAGTGTTTTTCAACATCTTTTCGAGAATCATAAATTCTTCCTCTAATTTCTCTGTAGCTCTATAGTATAGAGTCTTGACTAGTCCACGTTTAAATCTGTTTGGACAAAAACTATTAAAATGTAGGTGTAGCCCATTTCACGTAGGTTTTGGGTAAATTGACCTCTGGAGACTACTATCTTCCAAACGTTGCATTGCAATGTCGAGGAAATGAAGCTTTCCGTCATTTTCATGTTCCATAGTAAATTCAATATTTCTATGTAAGTGGTTGAATAATCTAAGTAGGTAGGAAGCTTGACTTTCATTGTTGCATACTACACATGTGTTATCGACATATCGACAATAAGAAGTTGTTTCGTCGATCGCATGCTTCAACTTTGTTTTCTCAAGGTTGGACATGAAGACATCTGCTAAAATAGGGATAAGTGGACTGACCATAGCTACGCAATCTATTTGGCAGTAAACAGTGTTGTCAAACTGGAATTGTACATCTATGGTACACACTAGCAGTAGTCATTCGAATTCCGACTCTAGGAGAAGATCAGAATGCTGACAAGTGATCTCGATAGTTTCATTTATTGGGATTCTTGTGAACAAGGAGGTTGCATCAAATGACACCATGAACTTATTTGAAACATTCATGTGGTTCACACTTTTGGTAAAATGAAATGAGTGTTTCATGGTGTATAAAGCTAGCCATTGATGAATGGCTTCCAACTTCTTCTCAAGCCAAAGATCAACCTTATGTTGGGGCGAGTTGATCATCAAAAGTATAGGTCTCAGGGGGACTTGTTTTTTGGGTGTCTTTGGAAGGCCATACATTTGCAGCAAACGAGACCCCCTAGGTTTTAAATTATTGTGAGTATTGCCGTTAATCCATTTCTTCTTTAGAAGATCTCTCAGTGATGCGTTTTTCAGCTGCATCTGTCTGAATTTTCTAGCAGTCATCAACTTTAAACCTCAGCGGGTCATTTAAAACAGTTTCTGTCTTTGCGATGTAGTCATCTTTGTCCATCAGCGCCACCCTGAGCCTTTGTCAGGTAGCAATATGACGATTTTTTCATTGTTTCGAGAGCTTTCAGTACTCTTTGACGCTCCTCAGAAAGGATTTTGGAATATGACGTTGTCAAAATGAGGTACTGATTTGCAGCGTTGACAAGCTTGGATTTGAACCAGCTCCTCTGGTCCTCATCAACTGCGATAAGCTCATTCAACTGTTAATATATGTGTGAGACTTGGGCACTGTGGTAATATGTAATTCCATATTAGTTTGTTTATTAGATATATCACACAGTGAAACAGTATTATATACTGGATGACAATGTTTTGAACAAAATTTATTGTTCATAATCATTTCAATTATAATCACACGACTTTGAAACTTGAGTTTTATAGTTTTCTTTGTTCTCTCATATTTTTCGTCGTTTGGGTAGTAGAATTCTCCAGATGTCTGACTGGACAGGTGTTGAATCATTCCTATTACACGTGTTTGCAGTTGATTCGATCAACAAAGCTTCCGTTATCATGAATCTCTCCCTCCAATCTGTTGTCACATTAGATTTTAAAACTGTCATCTTATCCCATCCAGCCATTTGTATGGTTGTGTGTAAATGCTAGTAGTGAGTGCTATAGCTGAACTGTTCTCTAGATTTCTTATCTTATTTGAGTCAACTAATCCAGATTTTGCTAAGTTTTTATGATCGGCTAGTCTGACTGCCCCTGTTCTACTAGTTTTACCTTTGTATTTGACCTGACAATCACTCCAGCAGAGTATTAGATAAACTAAATTGCCTTGTTTTAAAGGCTCTACAGGATCCTTTAACCGGACAAACCGGACCATATGAGGAAATTAATAAATCAATAGACACCGTTATGAATAAGTTTAGGAAATCCACAGCGGACCTTATATATGGCGAATGAAGCCGTTTCTAGGTGAGTCTAAATGATTTAATTTAATGCCCAAAACTAATAACCGCATTAAGATGTATGGTGTTGTTAAAGTTCATATGTCAGGATACTCTATTGGACCTATAGTTGATTATATATATATACTTACAAGCGCTGTTAACCATTTCAACTGTTGATGCGAAACAGCAAAAGCTCTCCACGTCAACGGTCTTTCTTTTCTTGGATTCTTGCGTCGTGCTTTCGGTGGTGTCGTGTTGTTGTTGACTTTCTTGTTGCTAATAGTGGTTAGAACAATAGGCTCGCGAATCGGCTATGTTGGGAATTCGTTAGCGCGACTACAGGTGTATTAACGGTTATATCATGCATTAACAGTAACACTAAATGAGGTTTATCCTGCAGAAATTAGACATTCAGAAACTAACGGACATTACGAAATTCATCAGGCTTACACTGGTTTCACAATTCGAAAATAATATAATCCATTCTCCAAAATGTCTCCTTCTTTCAATTCTGTTTAATATTTTCTGATGACTTCCAGCATTTTCACATTTGTATTGTGTTTCATCTTCACTAACCTCCCCAAAGACACACACGCACACATTGTTTATGGTTCCTTGAAGATGTTAATCAGTGCACTGCTTATATCTTTCTACAGTCAACACAAAATACAATACAACTGAAGTTGTGGAAAACATCTGAGTAAATACTGTCTACTGACAATGATGACAAGTGTCAATAGGGATGACCACATAGCTTACACATTGAAAACAATCAATCAGTATAACAACTGGAAACATTTTTAGAACTCACAAACATCACTACACAACCGAAGAATAGGCCACATGCTCTATTTTACGGAAGCTAAAATTGAAAAACAAACAATGAAAGGAGTATTTTGAAAACTCTTTATAGTCAGTTAGATACAAACAACACTAGTAAGGTGACAGAAATCGTTCGTCAAGTATTCTACTAAGCGGGACAGGTAATGTCTTCACCTCATCACGGAATATAACGAAGAATAGAGTCATATGGTAGAAAATGAAACATGCAACCAACCAAATTCTAATTTATAAAAATTTGAAGACAGTAAGAATATCATCAGTTAAACGGCAGAAATCTAATTTAGTCTACAACGCAAACCTGCAAACAGTTCTTTTTCTACCAAGTACGGAGTTATACATGAATACTTATACACTGGAATCCTAATGAATACGCAGTCAATTTTTCAAAGTGGAAGAGATGGTCGGTGAAATTTCTATTCATTTATCATTGAATCACCACATTCACAACGTATCACATAAATTCCCAAACAAGGTTATATATACGAAAAGTAATCGAGAGTAGAATTGTCAGTCCTGATTAAAGTCTTACACGATATAATGGAGATAAAGTTTAGAAGATGCTTCCGATGATGAGAAATGTGATAATTGTTCCACAGAACACCTTATCTACCTTCTCTGTCAATGATTTTGTTCTGAGTCCTGTAAAACCTATGACAGCCGTTAGAGTGAACGAAATCAAGCTGTATTTTACACCGGTTTTATAAGACAGTATACAAACAACGACAGTCCACGAAAATGTCTAGACAAAAGTAAATCACAGAATATTAGTGGGTTTCACAAATTATGAGTAGATTATAACTTGCTGTTTATAATTATAAGACACGCGTGAGTTGTGTAATCATATTGCATCGACTGCGGTCACTCACTTCATGATATTTTATTACTGACCGCATTTCTCAAATTATCACCTATATGTGGGCGCATGAGACTGCCCAGTCGTCACTGTAACTGCATTCAATGAAGTGATTGATTACAGTAATGTCAGACGTCAGATCATTAGGCAGTAATCTCGACTGCAATGCACATGATGCTTTCTATATTATGAAGTATCACGTTCATGTTTTTCTTATCAAATATCCACATGCATGATTTAATTTCTACACAGTGCTACATTTCAAAGAACTACTTTATGTGACAGATATCTGCTTTCAATTTGGCATTATTTATTTGAACGAAGATAGAATAAACATGAGTGCACAGTAATATGGATCCATTATGGGTAAAATTTGTTTTGATAAAGTCTCACAGTGTTATACAGTAATATTTTCTGAGGACGTTTCGACCACAATTTATTGCTCATAATCATATCAAGGTACTCACACAATTTTCTAACTTCGTTTATATAATTCCATTATTTTTCATCGCTTGATTTGATTGGTAGTAGTATTTTCCATATTTCCGGTATGAGTGATGAGTCATTCCTATTGCATGTGTTGGGTGTAGATTCGATGAACAAGGATTCAGTAATCAACCTCTCTCTCCACCTACCTATATTACTTTTTAGAATTTTAACTCTGTAAATTATATTATTTTGTTTAATTGGGTCATCTAGGTCCTTTAACCTACAGAGCTTGTCCCTGAGTGAGTTTGTAGGTTTAAATGCCACTCTAATTCCTGCTTTATTTAGAATCCTACGTAGGGTCTCAGATGTCCCCTCCTTATATGGATTAACAGTGGATGACTTATATTCTCTCTTATTTATATTATCATTACTAGTTTCATAATTATTTTTATTTTGCTTTTGGTCTTTACTGATCTTCCTAATGAATTTTATAGGATAGTTATTTGATACCAACGCCTCTTCTATCTGTTTTATTTCATCATTTAGGTCTTTTCTTGTGCTACTTAGTGCTACTGCTCGGTTTGTTAGACACTTAACTAAGCCTGCCTTAACAGTTAACGGATGAGATGAATTAAAGTCTAAATATCTATTAGAATGCGTTGGTTTTCTATAAACACTAGTGTGTAGTTTGCCTTCTTCTATTCGTTTTATTTTACAATCTAACATTGCTAATTCTCCTTGTTCATTTTTGTCTATATTGTCTATATATTTTGCCTTGGAATTTAAAGATAGTAGATGTGAGGCATAACTGAATTCCTAAAATAATTTATTCAGTGGGCAGCTTCGTCCTATGAGTGAGTTCAGGATCTGCAGTTAGTTCTTTTTTAACTGCTTCTAAGGCCATATTGATTGGTATATTAGTATAAAGACTAGTTATATAAAAACTAACCATTGTTTCATCATTCTCTAGTTGAATGTCATTTAGTTTATTTTTCATCTCATATGAATTAGTTAGTCTAGAGTTTGAACTTTTCTAATAGGGCATAATATTAGAGCTAAGTGTTTTGATAATTCATAAGTAGGGGTATTCCTAAAGTCTACTATTAGTCTTATGGGGTAACGTGGTTTATGTATTTTAATAGTACCATGCATTCTACTACCACAATTAGTTTTAGACATTAAATTAAACCATTTTGACTCACCCATTGACGGCTTTATTCTGCGTATTAATTCCGCTGTAGATTTCTTAGCCTTATTCATTATTGTATCTACAGGCTTCTTAATTTCCTCATATGGACCCGTCTCAATATGTTCAGATTTATCCAAATTTACTTTGGAGTTTCCTTTGTCAGCTTTTGCGATGACGATGTTTTGTCTTGTTTTAGACTAATTAAAGCTAGTCTTTCCGATGCTATTAAGTTTAATTTTGCTTTCTTTTGATTTTTCAGGATTAATGCATATTGTGCTCGAACCTCTTCTTATCTATTAAACTTAGTGCTACTTCTATGTTAGGAATGACATCCTCTGGTTTTAATTTATTATCTGTTACATTGAAATTTAGTCCTTTCTCAAGTACTTTTATCTCACTGGAGCTTAGTTCCCTTGATGAGAGGTTCATCATCCGTTTTATACTATCAATAGAGGATGAAGCATTGACATCAATTTCATTTGCTGTGTTCTTTTCTTCCATTAGTTTGTTGAATTTTTTTATTTGTGTGATTTTTGATTTTCTTAATGCTGATTCTCTAGCTTTTTTGGATGTTTCTACAAACGAAACAATCGACCAGTAAAGTTACTAGAACAGAGACATTTCATTAATCCACAACTTATTGTTAATGTCATCAAAATGATATAAATTCGGTACCTCAGTCGTAATCTCAGAATAGTTATTAAGCCTATGTTCATAACGAAGCCGATAATGCTGAGATGAATAATCAAACTGTAACATCACTGCATTCGTCAATATTGACCACAAATCAGTTTGTTTTCAGACTTCTGAACTAGTCACAATTCATTGGTAATACGCTTTTCAGTAATAACTGAACTGAGATTGTCCATATGACAGAATACATCTCTTGACATTTCAACATATTTCATCGCCGTAAGTTGCTCAAAAATATACGTTGAGCAGGAAAGCAACAACAAGTGAACATAATCAGCACCTCGAATTTCTACTTTAGTAGCAAGCAACATACGGTTCAAGTGAACCTGGGATTCCACAGATAATGTGATACTTAAATATGCATCTAATATGCACCATTCTACGAATTCAACGATGAGCAAAATCTTTTCTATGCGGAAATTAATTACATTAACAGATAACTTATTAAAGGGAAGAATTCCACATAGTTTCACCCACAACTTTGAAGATCCACACATGTTTCACCGAAATTATATCACATTCAGTCGCCGAATATCAGAAGGACGGATTAGGTGGACAATGTTTGCAATCAAATAAAATGTGAATGATTCCACAATCTATGAAATATTACAGTCAGTGTGCTTGTCGATTCAGTGAATTTGAATTCGGTAGACTCAATGTGATTACAGTAAACAGTCATCTCCAACATTTTGAGACTGATAGATTCTCTATATTCTTTACGATAACATTCACATCTCGCACCTTATCTGTTGAAATTGTGCTGTTTAACTTGTAAAATACATGTGCAATACACGTACCCACATACAATCATCAGAATTGTGATAAACAATGTCTCGTCGCTACTTCTACTACTCCTATTGGTGAAAGCGAAATGGATGAAGTGAAATATTCTCTTACATTCCAGCCTTCGTCAGGTGAGCTACTCTTAAGAGTATTAGCCGCTAAAAATGCTCACCTGCGTTGTTAGTCTGAAAATGACTGACATAATTATTTATGATTACACATCACAAAGAATACCTACACGCGCAGCACTATGGAATAAAAAAATTTCAGATTTTTACTGATTATCGTCACAAGCAACTGACAGACACATGGATCTGAGTTATGAATTTATGCACATCACATAACAGACAAGTGGAATTCACTATTTGGTTTCGAAATTACTCTTCAGATATGAAATAGGAATATTAGTAGATGCCTGATGAAACCGGTTGTCTCCATCCAATTTCATATCGTGCATCAAGCCATAGCTTTTGTGGAAGTCAAATGGGGAAAGACCAGTTGAGCCTAGATCCGAGAGTGACATGTAGTGACATGATAATTTACAATGCGAAGAAGTCGACTGATTATCCTAACAAACCTTTGACAGAATTGTAGCTATGAGTTACAGATTTATACGCCTTTATATGACTCAACAAGCAAGCTATCTCCTTCCAGTTTCATACCACGTACTAGGCCCTCGAGTGGATGAAGGATGGGCGTTTGATATTGGAAGATGAAATGGAGAAGATAATGTGAGCAGGGGATAAAAGCCTGTGGGAAACCGTGGAGTCAACTAAAGAGAACTGCAGAAAACAGGTTGAGACGGAGATGTGCTATTGAAACCTTTGGTTCCACTTGGAACCTTAGCGAATAATAATAATTATCATCTGAATCTTCCGCACTCAGCATAAGGAACAAGATTCGGATCTTCAACACCAATTTGAAGTCGGTCAGTTCTTCTATACGGGTCAGAAACTTGACCAGCGTGTCACGAAAAGGATTTCCAACAGGCCACTGCAGACTTTCATCAACAAGTGCCTTCGCTAGCCCCATACTGAAGATCAAATGGACAGAAAGAATAAGCAACAAGAAACTCTGGCTGGGAACAAACCAACAAGCGACAGCCGATCGCTCAACAAATATGTAGGAGGAAGTGGAGATGGATTGGGCATACATTCAGGAGGCCGCCGAATGACATCTCGCGCAATGCAGGCCATAGCTCGAGTGGAATCCCAATGGGAAGCGACGAGTGGGTTGTCAGCGCGAGGGTGACATGGAGGAGATCGTGTGTGGAAGAGATGAGAGAGTTTGGTCAATCATGGACCCAGCTGAAGAGGACGGAGACAGAAAACAGAACAAAGTGGAGATGTGTTGTTGAAGCCCTATGTTTCACTCGGAACGCAAAGGAATAATAATATAATGCTATGCTAATGATAACCATATTGTGAAATAATTCACTTAAGATCTCAAAACCTACGTATGATATTCGTATACAACAGTCACCTATATCGATTGGCGTATGAGACAAGTTCGTAAAATCACAGTCTCCTATTCCAATATATTACTCTAGTATTCATTTATGTGACATTTATATAGTTGTTAGTAAACCATTTCAATAAACTCTCTGATAACACTGCATGAGGTACCATATAATGACCTTTGTTCATGTACAGTCTTGCTGCACAATATATCAGTACAAACAGACCAGTTTTCGTGTAAACATCATTTCATTGTTCGGCGTAATAAAGTCTCGAATGTTAACGAAGCCTGTGTAAGTGTATGGGAGAATTACAACACGGTAAAATGTCACATTTCTCGATCAACATGATCCTTGCTACTTCTGATAATAATCATATGTAAATAAACTGTCGCTCTACATTTATATTATTAACAATTAACCTTCTACAATCCATTCACGCACGACGTTTCAGTATACAAGTATAAAGGAATCAGATTTCTTTCTTTTGCAACATTTGAGTAGATTGAAAATCCCCATTGAGTCATATGAAAAAGAGAAGACATTCAGCGAAGAGACTCTTTTCGGCGAATTCATTCACATAGCTGTACAATCGCATTTATATATAAATATTTGTGTGTGTGTGTACATGAGGTTTGTCAAGTTTAGATAATTGATTAGTTAATACAAGAATGACAAAGTTAATCAGACAGCAACTAAAGTAAGACTGAGTTAAAAAACTAGATGACGTAATATAATTGGCTAAAATGTTACAACTTAGGTCAGGATAGCAACAGAGGTAATTACAGGTAGAGATTAAGTAGAAGTGAAATTGAGTGAATAAGTTGGATGACGTAACATGAATGACTAGAAACTGAGCGTTGTTCAAGTCAGTAACAGTGGTAGTGGGGTGTAGAGATTGAATCGGGTGGGGGTAGAGAACAAGAAAGTTGAGAATGTAAAATGTTACAATTGAGAAGACAAAATAATACTAATGAAGAGACAGAAAAAAAAAGATTAGGTAGAATTTACATGTTGGCTAATAAGATAGATTACGTCCATTGCAAGTGTAGCGATTGAACGAACTTCTTCTGTATGCAGAGTTCAGGACTTAGCAAGTGAATCGCCATTGCTTCTGCAGTTTGAAGAAGTCTGATTCGTACACCTTTAGGGAGACCACCTCTTACTCTGTAGACGACGTTGAAGTTTGTTTGCGGTGTAGCTTGGTGTCCGGATTCTATCAGATGTTCTAAGATGGAACTGCGGGGGGCATCGATTTTCTCCTTTGTAAAACCATGCTGGTAAGTGCTCGGTGATACGTTTGGAAAGCGAGCGCTGGGTACGGCCGACATACCTGGCTCCACACGAGCAGGTGAATTGATAAATGCACATTGATGAGGCCAGCAGCGGTAGCTTATCCTTCACGTTCACATGAATCATAGGTTTTGTGGAGAAGGTTAGTCGTAGTTCAGCTGCGAAAGATTTATTGCAAAATCTATGAATCCTAGACCAGAAAAGCCGCCCATACTCAGCGTCAAGGAAAAACTACTCTACATGAACTTCCAATTCAATGGAGATCTATCTGCGGAAACACTAAAATATCGACTGTCGCGCTCACTTAAGAAGACCTTCTTCGCAGCTGAACTACGACTAACCTTCTCCACAAAACCTATGATTCATGTGAACGTGAAGGATAAGCTACCGCTGCTGGCCTCATCAATGTGCATTTATCAATTCACCTGCTCGTGTGGAGCCAGGTATGTCGGCCGTACCCAGCGCTCGCTTTCCAAACGTATCACCGAGCACTTACCAGCATGGTTTTATAAAGGAGAAAATCGATGCCCCCGCAGTTCCATCTTAGAACATCTGTTGTTGAAGCCCCATATTTCACTCGGAGCGGAAAGGAATAATAATATAATGCTATGCTAATGATAAACATACTGTGAAATAATTCACTTAAGATCTCAAAACCTACAACAGTCACCTATATCGGTTGGCGTATAAGACAATTTCGTAAAATCACAGTCTGCTATTCCAAAATTCTACTCTAGTGTTGATTTATGTGGCATTAATATAGTTTTTAGTAAACGATTCCAATAAACTCTCTGATAACATTGCATGAGGTACCATATCATGATCCTTGTTCATGTAGAGTCTTGCTCCACAATACATCAGTACAAACAGAGCAGTTTTCGTCTAAACATCATTTCATTGTTCGGCGTAATAAAGTCTCGAATGTTAACGAAGCCTGTGTAAATGCATGGAAGAATTACAACACGGTAAAATGTCACATTTCTCAATCAGCATGATCCTTGCTACTTTTGATAATAATCATATGTAAATAAACTGTCGCTCTACTTTTATTATTAACAATAAACCTTCTACAATCCATTCACGCACGACGTTTCAGTATACAAGTATAAAGGAATCAGATTTCTTTCTTTTGCGTAGATTTTCATTCCCTCAACATGTTTCTCTTGTTTATCTGCTCATTTGGGATCGAAAGGAGACGTTTCACAATAAAACATCATTCCTAACAATTACTCTTCTAATTTTCCAGGGTAAAAATGACAATTTCATTGGAATTAATACACAGGAGCTGCGTCAACATTCAGAGATGGACTCGCACCTTCATGCTATTGACCGTTTCATCACATTAATGGACAATATTATCTTTTCTTAATCAAAGTTTCATGTCATTAAGCAAAAAGTGGTCTACTTAAGTGAGAGCCAAAATATTTTTCAGCATTACATAATGCTTCTTCAGCAAGGTAGATGTAAGTGACAGTTCGAAGCGGGTAGTGTGAATTCCAACAACGGTGGTAAATTTATTTTTAGAAAGTCCACAGTTGAATATTTCTATTTTATTATTCTGCAACTGAAGGATAGTAAGATATGTTCAATAGTTGGTTTGTAAGGACTAGATTTGTTTTGGACGAGTTGATCAGTGATTGATATCAGTTAGAGAACCATTGAAAACCAGCCAGGGAGTACTGGACAGGTGTTTCATCCTAGTTTGTGATTGTTATTAAAATATCACACCATGTGATAACAAGTAATGATTACAAATGTCGAATATCTCTGAATCTTTAATGCACTCAATGCACAGAAAATGACGAGGTTAGTTTACCCTGTAGATGTGAGTGTATAAAATGATTTCAGTCGGGTTTGAGAAAAATGAGTCGTGTGCAATTTGTCTCTCATTATAACTGTCTCTGTATTCTGATTTCATTTCCTGAATGATGTCCAAAGCAGCTACACCATTTCAAAAGCACTACATGGCCTCACTTCCCTCACCGGGTCTTTCTTATCGCACTTTTGTTTCATTTTATTAAGTTCATTATTAATATTATCATCGGTATTACTGTCAGTGTTATTGATTATCCGTACCATTGTGATTCTGATAGAGATGTTTTATAAGCGCTTTACTGTATTCCTGTGAGAGTTTGTGCATTTTTGTACGTTAAGATTGATTAGTCATTTTTTTGCACTTCTTACGCAATTGCAATTCTTGTTCCTCTTATCCTCATGTCCAGTTAGTCTTCCGCTTCTAGATTAAATCTCAGGCTGTGTAAGTATCTAAAGACGTTCTTCTGGAGTGTGCGACTTGGATTGGTCAGTTTGTCTACGACATTTTTGCGATTCATCCTTTCTTTGTTCTTCCATCGGCAAAATAAAAATCTTCCTATGTTCACTAAGATGAACATTGCTGTCAATTGCCATTCACTGTCGACGTTATCAAGGAAATTAACAGTAGATTACCTCCTCGAAACAAGTGTAAGTATTTGACACATCATTTATATTATGATTTTATTGAATAGGGTGTAGTGGCTTTTCGATGAAAATATTTTATTCAGGAAAACGTCTTCTTCACATAGCTGAGGCTGTTGCAATAAGGTCGACTAAACCGGAACTTTGTATCCAAAAAGAACACGTCCAGACGCTGTTCCTACCGTGGCCAAACTTGGATTGATGATTCTTTTTCTCACCTAGAGTGCTCCTTCCCCTTAACCCTCTTGGCTTTTTTTCTTTTGCTTATTATTACAAATATTATTGTTACAATTATTGTTATTAATATTCTTATTATTATTCGTCCTAATTTATGCCCTTCATGCAAACATTGTCTCAGTACTACCGGATTTTACATTTATAACATCTGGACATATTTTTAGTGATATTATATCCTTTCTCA
This sequence comes from Trichobilharzia szidati, assembly GCA_944472155.2. Lineage (NCBI taxonomy): Eukaryota > Metazoa > Platyhelminthes > Trematoda > Strigeidida > Schistosomatidae > Trichobilharzia > Trichobilharzia szidati. The sequence continues at coordinate 25,573,871 of OX235272.1, read as the reverse complement.
ATATATTATTCCACCTGTTGCATTTCACATATTCGTTATCTCATAATGAACCTCCCATTGCAGTCTTACTATCTCCTGTTTAACACAGACCACTTTGTACCAGCCACTCACCTAACACGTTTTATAACCTTGAACTGACTTGTCAATTTTTCTACCCCACACTCTGCAAATCTATTATGATTAATCACCATTGTCTCCCGTTTTACAATATTTTGTAATCGAATTCAGCCTAGCACGTTTGTCACACAAATACAACTATTTATTTTGACACCCCATAACTAAACTGTTATTCTACGTTAAAAATGTACCTGCCGCATAACTGGCCTTTATTGTAACGACAACAAATATTATATTTTATAATTGTAAGAGCCTGAAGAGAAATTACTGAAAAAAATATTCTTCGTTCAGATTGACTTTTAAACTGGAAAGTGAATAGTTGGAGACCAAGAATTCAAAAAGGCAAATGGATTTATTTATATGGAGTTGCACAACCTACTTAAACTTTGTTAGTAGTCAATAGAATAATCCGATAAGTAGTTTCTCTCGTGGATGCACGATAGTTTATTCATTCTAAAACCTGTAGAAAGTTAAACAATAATATTAGTGAAGTTAGACAATTTTAACCATGAGGGAAGTCTCAGTAGCCAAAAATTTAGGGAATGTTGAGAAAGACCACTGAGTCACTGTTCACCTTTAGACTTGCGTCAATTAGGATGTACTACGATTTGCACTGAATCGTTTCATTATCAAAGTCATTTTCAGAAATATATATTCTTTCTTCACCTTCGACTTCTTTAAAATTTGTAGTAAGATCACAAGCTGGTATAGCTCAAACTGCAAAAGCTTCTAATTAATATGCAGTCATGTAGATGCAAAGACAATATCAGTTTTCCAATTAATACCGCTGACTGGTTGTCATACATTGCTTCACATCTATCACAGATCACACGGATTTGTGGAATGTAGTTAACTGCACGCAAATGGATCACTTGTAAACATGCTGATTTATTTGATACTGTGCCACGTTCGCTTTGAGGAGGAAACTGACCTGCAGTTCTGCAGATGTGAAAATTTCTTAGGAAGTGTGCAGCAGTCTCATCTATGGAGCCAGAATTCATTTTATGATACTATGCTTAATGACCGAATCCACTTTTGAACGGTGTGGCAAATTAGCGCTTCTCCATCATCACTGAACACTCTCATTAGCAATCATACGTCGGTATAAAACGATGTATGGTCATTAATTAGATGACGTTCTAGTCACAATTCATAGCTGGTCAACACATCACCTCGTTATGATCGTGTCACTATACCAGTTTAGACCTATACCGTATCCCCCTTACTGATGACAGCTTTATGTTATGTAATCAGCATATAATTGTAGTTATGCAATTACATGTTAGTTTGCTTATTAGATGTATCACACAGTGAAACAGTATTATTTACTGGATGACACAGTTTCGAACACATTTTATTGTTCATAATCATTTCATCAATTATAATCATATGATTTTAAAAATTGAGTTTAATAGTTTTATTTGTTCTCTTCTATTTGTCGTCAGTGGGGTAGTAGAATTCTCCAGATGTCTGACTGGACAGGTGATGAATCATTCCTGTTACATGTATTTGCATTTGATTCGATAAACAAAGCGAATGAAACGTTCACTCCCACCCCAAAAGTATGGTTGACGTAAGTTGATGACCAATAACCTGTATTTAGAACACAAGATATAGACAGACTTTTCGAACACATTAATTCGTAGGTTGAAGCTTTTCAATTCACTTATGAATTGGAAAATCAGGAAGGGGAGCTCCCAATGTTAGATTGCAACGTAAAAGTAAAGAAGATGGGGAGTTTAACACTATTGTTTACGGGAAACCCACACATATAAACAGATATTTGGACTTCCAATCATTAAATTCTTTGTCGGTGAAAATAGGATTGGTGAAATGTTTAAAAGAAAGAGCACAAAAGCTACGTATTACCAAGGAAAATCTGAGGCAGGAAGTGAGACATATGAGAGAAGCCTTGAAACTTAATAATTACCCTGATAAATTAGTCAGAAAGTATGTAGGAAAATGTAAAAAAAAAAAAATAATGATAGTAGTGATAGTGATGATAATAATAATGATAATAATAATATTAACGACGACATGCATGTCAAACATGACAGGATAAC
>OX235272.1:25504266-25571197 GCA_944472155.2 Trichobilharzia szidati | reverse complement strand
AGCGACTACTTATTGTTTGAGAGTATGGAGCTATGAAAAGGTTCGTGTTTAACATTCTGTTTCTGCTTTGAGGTTTCTGTAAAGATTAGATTGATTTTCAGCGGTAGGGCTACTCTACTCATGGCGAACATTCCCTCTGCTACCGCACTAGGACTGGCTAGGAAACTAGCGAATTAATAAACTTGGCGAGATTGCAACGAACACTAATGATATGCCTGACAATGGTGTACCAGATTTTGTGACAGATAGCAGGCAAGGAAAAGTTAGTCAGGAAAGAAGAGTCTAGAATATCTGAATTTCATGGACAACTTATGCAGAATTTCACGCAAACTCTCAGATTTACGTGCGAAAACCAACAAAATTGTTGAAGAAGCCAGTAGCGAAGACAGGACTTCAAGTGAAAATAACGAAGACGGAGGCAATGAAGAACAACCAACCAGCAATTTCTACCAACGGAATAAACTCGCAAGAAGTCACTTTCTCCAATTATATACGAATCACCATTTCAATTGCAGAGTGGCACGGATGACGATTCACAAACCAGAATCGGTAAGGTAGCGCAGATCTTCATCACTCTGAAATCAGTTTGGAAATCTTCCTAATTCAGCATAAAGGGCAAGATTCGGATTTTCAATACAAATGTTAAGTCAGTCAGTTCTTCTGTATGGGTCAGAAAGAGGCAACAGACTGTTAAGGACAGCTGACATGGCTGCATATTGAAGATCAAATCACCGGTCAGAAGTAATTTACAAGAAGGGATGGAATAGAGCAGCACTCGTAGCCAACACCCATATTTATTTTGTTGATAGAAGTTGGCAAATTATGGGGAGTTGAATGCACAATTATTGAACGAAGAAGAAAAAATTCTCAGATTATCAAAAGCTGTGGTAAAAAAAGTTAATATTATTTCTACCATTTTACTGTGACTTTATCAAAGTCTATGTGACGGTGGGCTCATATATGCTGCCACATTTGTTTGCAAGCACTCAGTTTGCGTCTGATTGTTGTGAATATTAGAGGGAATAACGTCAAATGAGAAATATGATTGACTAAATGTAATTAACTAAAGTCCACAAATTGTTTTTGTCTCACACGTTTATATTTTTTTCACAAACTTTAGTGATTTCGAAAAATCTAACTTGAAAAAGATGGCTACATAAACACTGACTGATTATTGATGATACTTTTCAACAATAACGCAAATAAACAAAGGTCATTCTTGAGTGAAGAATGCAAACAATTTAGTGAAGTGGCACTCTGCCTTTTATAAGAACACCGGTTGATTAACAATAATAGATTTCAACAAAACGCAGAGGAACAAAGTTCGTTCGTGAGGGTTAAATGCAAATAGTTTACTGAAGTAGCCTGATTGCAAACAGTAGTACATATTTGGTGAGCAGGCGGCTCTTGGTTGGTTTGTTCGCAGAGTGAGTTTCTTGTTGCTAATTTTCTCTGACCGGCTAGCTATTTGATCTTCAGTATGGAGCAAGCGAAGTGAGCTGTCGATAGAATTCTGCAGCTGTCTGTTGGAAATCCTTTTCGTGATGCGATGGCCGAGTTTCTGATCCGTATAGAAGAACTATCTGACTTAACACAGGTGTAGGAAATTCGAATCTTTTTCGTTATCCCGGGTCACTGCAAAAGAATTCCAAATTAGTTTCAGGTTGATGATGGTGTATCGTGCCTTTCCGATTCTGGCCTGCTTTGACATCTTCCTCAATGTAATTGGCCTGTAGTCGAAACCATGTTTCCTAGATAAGTGGAGGAGTTTACCTGTGTTAAATCTCTCCCTTTCACGGTGACTGATGTTGGTCGTTGCTGTTGTTGCTTTTGGTTGGTTGTCTTCGTCACCTCCATTTTCCCTATGTTTACCTGCAGTCCTGTATTCACTGGCTGCTTCTTCAAGCATTTTGTTGGATTTCACCTGTAAGCCCTCGTGTTTGTATAACATTAGACACGTATCACCTGCGAAATTTAGATCTTCTGGATGAAGTCTTCTTGTCGGTCAGGCATATTCCTGTCTTCTCACTCCCTGTGCTCAATCTGACGCATAACCCAGTCCACGACAATTAAGAATATCATCGGCGATAATATACAGCCAGCTTGTCTTACTCCTGTATTTACTTTGAATCCCTCTCTGTGCTGTTCGTTGTTGTACCCGGTTCCGTCAACACAGGCTTCAAACAGTTAGTTCCAATGTACTTAAACACAGGCTTCCTCAGTGATGCCACGTAATGTCTCTAACTTTGCTCTGTAATCTGTACCGAATGTATCACTTCTAGTTTTCTTCTTCAGTGTCTGAATGTTGAATTTGAATTGTGGCCTGTCTCCATTTGTTTTCATGGATTTCAGCTTCACGTTGAAGGTTATTTGCACTAGATGATGATCTCAGCCCACGTCAGCTCCCCTTCTCGACTTTGTGTTCAGCAGGCTGCATCTCCACTTCCTGGAGAAACATTGAGATGGGTTCTATCTGGTTTGTGGTGTGTCCATCAGGCGAAATCTATGTCGTTAGCCTTGTGTATATCCTTGTGCTCGAACACGCTGCTTCCGATCACCAGATTACTGAAAGCGCAGAAGTCTGAGAAGAGCTTTCTCTTCTAATTCACTTTTCCGAGCGCCAGCCTCTCGACCCATGATGAGTTCTCTTCCTGTATCATATGCATTCGCATTCATATCGCCTATGAGGATTTTGATGTCACCATTTGGGATGTTGTCCCTTACTGTTCGTAATTGTCTATAAAACTGCTCATTCTTGTTTTGTTCGGTGTTGTAAATAGCACTGTGTGTATCACTGGATAATTTTATCCTTCCTTCCCTCCTTTTGAGTTCAATTTTGCTGTCCTGGATGAAGTTAGTTCCCATTGCATTATGGTTCTGGCTGCCACTCCATTTGGTTACACATATTTCCAGGAGTTCTATGCTATATTTTCGCGTTTATTTGGCTACCTCGGCAGCCTTCCAGTCTCGTGCATTGTGCGTACATCCCACGTCTTCAATCTTATTCTTGTTTCCATGGGGCTGGATTGCTGGCCCCAAGCCCAACCCACTTTCATTGTCTGTGCTTGAGACCGGCCAAAAACCTAGCACGCTTTTCGAAAACCATGTGAGGTCACAGTATGAAGAAACGTGTAGTAAATAACCTTCTCACAGTCTTTGAAATATGTGAATCAATGTATGATAACTAGTCATTGATGTTGATTGAAAGCATGCACAACATATGTACGTGAGTAAGTGAATACGGAAATTCTACAGCATTTGGAGTAGTCATTATTGGAAACGAAACGAATGACAGGGTCAGGAAGGAATAAGTATCAAATGCACCTGACAACTCAACTGCAGTAAGATTACTATGCGTGGAATCACCCATTGAAATTGGCGGATCTTGCTGACTATTATTGTGATGACTGAAGATGAGCTGATTTCTGTCGTAAAGTCAAGAATTCTTAGTATCATTAATTTCATTTCACTGCTTCAGAAAGTGATTTCAAAAATGATCTTTACATGTTTGTGTTTGTAATCTCCGTTCCCAAGCAATCCAGAAAAGTACGTATTCAATCTTTCAGTCATCACACAGTCTACTACTCAACTAGAGGCACTATCTCTAGGTCCAAAATTCTGCGTAAAACCACCAAGTATTGACAAGCTACAATGCCAGGTTCAGTTCGAAAATCTAATAAACCAAACTCACGATCTCACACCTACATCAGACGAAAACCTACAACAACTCAAAGCATCAATCCTCGACTGTCGTCACAAGTTTATAAATACCAAACCCAACGGAAGGTCCATTTTGACGAAGAGGCACTATAAGGAGCTGAAAGAACTTATGAAAAACGAAGAGATTATGATATTACGTCCTGATAACGGCGGAGGAATCGCAATCATGAATCGCAAGGACTATATCAGTAAAATGCTGACTATACTATCCGATGAATGTGAATTCACAAAACCGATCAACGAGAAAAACATGACTGAATAGACCAAACAAAAGCTAACGGACACCCTCCGTAAGCTAAAGTCTGAATCTTACATCAGCAACGAAACGTTCGAATCCCTTAGACCATCTGGCCCAAATATACCACGACTTTACGGACTCCCGAATGTACACAAGAAGGGTATCCCTCTTCGACCGATCCTCGACATGACCGATTCACCTTATCACCGCACAGCTCAATGGTTAGCAGATCTACTTGAACCAATCAGAAGACAAGTTTCCTGTCACACAGTTCGAGATTCATCCGACTTTATCGACTCAATCGACTACATCAACGTATCCAACAAGATCATGATTTCATTAGATGTCACATCACTATTCACAAACATTCCACTGACTGAAACAATATGCTATATATGCGAACTTATTCACTCCAAAGGAATAAACATCTGTATATCCACCGAGCATCTTAAAGAACTCCTACTGAGGTGTACCCTGAATGTTCAATTCTCTTTCAATAACGAAATATATCGCCAAAAGGGTGGTATAGCTATGGGCTCACCACTAGGCCCATTGCTTGCAGATTTCTTCATGGCAAAACTCGAAAACACATGCCTGAAGAAAATGATCAATACCTTCGAAATCTATAAGAGATATGTCGACGACACTTTCATTATCGTCAACAACGAAGAAAATCTAGACGGCATCTTGAAGTCGTTTAACAACTGCCACCCTGCAATTCAGTTCACGCTGGAGAAAGAGTCCAACTCCACAATATCCTTTCTTGACGTCCAACTAACAAGACGAGAATAGGATGGAACACTGAAAAGGTCTATCCACAGAAAATCGACGTGGAACGGACAGCTTACTAACTTTCACAGTTGGGTACCCCTATACACCAAACGAAACCTGATCCGTTCACTCAGCTACAGAGTTCGCAGAATTTGCACCCCGGACACCATAGAAGATGAACTGGACAACCTCAAGAGAATCCTCGTCGAGAATTGTTATCCAGAAAGATTTATTGCAAAATCTATGAATCCTAGACCAGAAAAGCAGCCCACGCTTAGCGTCCCGAAAAAACTACTCTACATGAACCTTCAGTTCAATGGAGATATATCTGCGGAAACACTAAAAAATCGACTGTCGCGCTCACTTAAGAAGACCTTCTTCGCAGCTGAACTACGACTAACCTTCTCCACAAAACCTATGATTCATGTGAACGCGAAGAATAAGCTACCGCTACTGGCCTCATCAATGTGTATTTATCAATTCACCTGCTCGTGTGGAGCCAGGTATGTTGGCCGTACCCAGCGCTCGCTTTCCAAACGTATCACCGAACACTTACCAACATGGTTTTACAAAGGAGAAAATCGATGCCCCCGCAGCTCTATCTTAGAACATCTGATAGAATCCGGACACCAAGCTACACCGCAAACAAACTTCAAAGTCGTCTACAGAGTAAGAAGCAGTCTTCCTAAAGGTGTACGAATCAGACTTCTTCAAACTGCAGAAGCAATGGCGATTCACTTGCTAAATCCTGAACTCTGCATACAGAAGAAGTTCGTTCAATCGCTACACTTGCAATGGACGTAATCTATCTTATTAGCCGACAAGTAAATTCTACCTAATCTTTTCTTCTGTCTCTTCATTAGTATTATTTTGTCTTCTCAATTGTAATATTTTACATTTTCAACTTTCTTGTTCTCTACCCCCACCCGATTCAATTTCTACACCTCACTACCACTGTTACTGACTTGAACAAAGCTCAATTTCTAGTCATTTATGTCACGTCATCCAACTTATTTGCTCAATTTCACTTCTACTTAGTCTCTACCTGTAATTACCTCTGTTGCTGCCCTGATCTAAGTTGAAACATTTTAGTCAATTATATTACGTCATCTAGCTTACTGACTCAATCTTACTTTAGTTGCTGTCTGATTAACTTTGTTTCTATATTACATCATTCTTGTATTAACTAATCAATTATCTAAACTTGACAAACCCTATGAACACACACACAAATATAAATGCGATTGTACAGCTATCTGAATGAATTCGCCGAAACGAAACTATTCGCTGAATGTCTGCTCCAATTCATATGACTCAATGGGGATTTTCAAGTTACTATATCAGTTTCTAATCTCCCTCTGTATGACGTCTAAGGTTTCCATGCGATGTTTTAAGTGAAATGATTCAGTAGAAAATGCCAAACATACTCATGCAGAAAACAGAGAGGTGGTATCGTGAAACATCCTCTGAATGTTTGGCTATTGAGATTCATCTCATGGTTTAAGTTGCCTAGCCTCACTTATATTATTACCAAATTGTCTTTAGGTTAAGAATGCATAAATTATCATGCACCTACGGGAAAACCCACCTACAAAAACAGCCTACTAACTACTAACAACATGTAAGTAGGTTGTGGATTCACATATAAATCTCTAATCTTTCTCGATTTCATCACCGCTAATTATTTACTTTATTTACGTTATTAACGGAAATCCTCAGTACAGTAATTGTATCAAATACTTTTGACCTATTTTAGAATGGGAGTGCACTGATAACTCCCTTGTAAATGTTGACAGGAATTACATTCCGACTAGGCAATTGACAGCAATAATCACAAAAGTGCATTTAAAAACACCGTTATCATTTCTACCCATGTGTGAAGAGCGGACGAAACACGAGATTTTCCTGGACAAACCAGTTAATCTAAGCCTTTTACGACGAAAATGTTTCTAGATAGTCGCATAATGTGAGATGCAACCCAGAAGCGGCAGACGTGCTGGAAATTAGGAAGGTGAAGTGACGGAATATAAAAATACATCATGAGTGTGAAAAATGACTGATCAATCTAAATGGACGAAGCCTAGTGGAATTTGAGTAAAGTGTTTATAAAAAAGTGTATCTAAATCACAAGATAATCGGTCAAAACAATAAGAATTTTGACAATGCTAATATTAAACTAAATGAAATGAAACAAAATTAATTTGAGAACATTACTGTGGCCACGGTAGTGCGAGTGAGTGTATGAAGTGCTTTTGAACTGGTGTGTGGACAGCCTACCGTGGATGAATACAGAGATGGTTGTAATGACAGACAAATTACATAGGATACATTTTTTAACAAGCACGACGTGAATCATTTTATGCATTCACTTTTGCACTGAGTGCATTACTGATTCACAGACACTCGACATTTGAATCATTATTTGTTATCAACTCAAATGATGTTTTAATCGCAATCGCATATCTTACTACCATTCAGTTGCAGAATACTAGCTTAGGAATATTCAACTGTGGAGTTTCGCAAAATAAATTTACCACTGTTCCTGGCATTCTCAAAACACACTGAGGACTGTCATTTACATCTTCCTTATTAAAGAAGTATTATATTTTGCTGAAATAATATTTCGGTTTACACTAAAGAGACAACTTCTTTTTTGTCTACATGAAACTCTGAACAAGGGAAGATAATGCTGTCTGTTAATGTGATAAAACGGACAACAGTATTAAGGTGTAAATCCATCTCTGCATGTTGCTGAAGCTCCTGTGTATTAATTCCAATGAAAATTTTATTTTCACCCTAGAAAAATAAAAGATTAATTGTTAGGAATAATGTTTCGTTGTGAAACATTATCATCATCATTTTGTGCTGTCACCTTAGCATAGTAGAGTAACCTTGCCATTTTCTGTGCATTGAGTTTATTGAAGACTGAGAGATATTCGACATTTGTAATCATTATTTGTTATCACCTGGTGTCTTAGTTTAATAACAACCACATAATTTATACCTATCAGTTACAGAATAATTACTATTATTGTTTTCGTTAATTCCTAGAGGAACATAGGGGTTCAGCAGTGCATCTCCATTGCGTTCGGTTCTCTGCTAGAGTTTTCACCTAGCTCCATGTCTGCGCACATGCTTTCTTCTCCTCTTCACATGACCACCTCCAAGTCACCCTTGCACTGACGACCAACTCACCGCTTCCCTTTCGGGTTCCACTTGAGCAATGGCTTGTCTAATGGGAAACTTTTTAATCAACTTAGAAGCAGAAAACAAATTTCAATTGATGCTTATCCTGTTGTAAATTCCCTAGATAAATCTTTTATAATGCAACAAGCTAATATGACTGAACCTGATGTTTCTAGTCCCGTCAATGATCATTTCACTGGTTTTAATGAAAGGGATATGTTGATATGTCTCACTCAAATCCCTAAATCCAGAAAAACAGCAAGTTCCGTGTGGTGTCCCAAGTATTTAGCTTCAAAAATGTGACAGTATTTTGTACTATCCTGTTACGCAAACCTTTGATGCATCATTTCACATGGATGCAGTACCTGTTGCCTGGATAGAAATGAAGGCAGTGCCTGTACGGAAGTCATCTGGATTCGGCCTAAATTTCAAACCTATCGCTATCATGTCTCCACTTTTGAAAACCATAGAGAAACCATGTTCTTGGAGCTTCTTTGAAATTTTCTAATGACGCAAAGCAGTTTGATTACAAATGCAGTAGAAGCATGTTAGATGCTGCCACTGTACTCCAACACAATTTTGTTTCAAGTTTTGATAAATGCGCACAGTTTTGTTCAAGCCTCCTTTTACGACTACACCGTTGCTTTTGACGACTCTATTTTTTTATTCCTTCACCTTCCCAATGGGACATAAGGCTTCAAGCTAAGACCAGCTTGAAGTTTCTGTAGCAGTGTTTATTTTTACAGGTAGGGATTACTAGCCTCATGCCCAACCTCTCTTCTTTACCAGCATTTCTTTACTGGCTTAGCGAGGCAAAGGACTAGTGCGTCGGCCGGGGATCGAACCCCAGACCATGTGCATAGTCGGCGAGCATCCTAACCATTGTTCCACCGATGCACCCATTTAGGCGACTCTGTTTTAGTTCATCTTTACTAAGCAAGCTGATTTCAGCAAACACTGAGACTTTGGTCACAAGGTGGCTGTCATCTAATTTTTCGAGTAGAAATCAGCATACTGTTTTGGGTGGAAAGCGCTTCACTTCGTTGCTAACGGAAACTGGTGTGTCATAAGGCCTTATACTCTCTCCATTTTTTTCTCTTTCTTTTGTATGACTTTCGATATTCTTGCAAAGCTGACTTCTTTAAATACACCGTTGATTTAACCATTTCTGTGTCAGTAGTTTCTGCTTTCCATTGTTCTTATATGAACAGATATTTATCTGAAGTTGACAAATAGTCTCACCTAAATGGTCTTAAACTGAATCCATCTAAACATCATATTATTGATTTTAGTTGCAGAAACGAACAAGACTCGCGTGGACTGATTCAGTCTGATGATTCCCTTGATTTTGAAGGCACTGTGATGGGGAGTACACTGAGTTTCTCTTCTCACCGCATCAATTTATTTTCGAATCTCTGACGGTCACCTCATATCCTGCTGATTTCACAAAAGATTTCCCGTCTGACTTATTACATAAAGAAGTTGTGACTTTCTGGAACCATAACTCTTCTCTTACAACTTATTAATTAGTTTATTCGGTCCATTCTTCCTCATTGTTCACCCTTATTGTTCCCTAGAATTCTCAAAAAAGTCGATATTATATAACGTAAGACACTGAAAACTGTTAGTAGGGTTAGTGGTGTGCCTTTGACTCAGCAAACAGACATTATTTCTGCACGCTCTTATCATCATTATGACTATTATTTTAAGCGTATTTGTTGGTTAAATATCCACCCCAGTGGATGCGTACTGCCGATGATTCCCAAACTAGGATGAAACACCTGTCCAGTACTCCCTGGTTTTGAATGGTTATCTAACTGATATCAATCCGTGATCAACTCATAAGAACAAAAGTAGGGCTATTCATAACCATGGTTCTTTTTATTATAATTATACTTATGGTCATATTACACAAAATAATATTGGTCTATCATGATTTATATTTCTTCAGAAATGTTGTATCACCAATGCGTATGCACATAATTGATGTGAGTGTTAGTATTATTTCATTAAGAAGCAGATCTACTTGGTGGTGGTGGTAGGCCTAGAAAGAATCTTTTCTGATGTCTGTATGATGACGGCAAACCCAGGAGGAAACGTTTATCCACAGATTTTGATGGTAAACCCAATAGAAATCGTTTATCTTCTCTATAAAATTCATCAGTGCTTGGATTCCAATAATCACTATATGGTTCACGCCAATAGTCATTCATAGGGCGTCGATAGCGATTGAATGAATTCGTAGGTGAACTTAATCTCTTAGGTGTTGGAAGAGCTAACAGAAAGCGTTTACTCTCAGTGAACGTATCTTCTGATGAGTCATCCGTACAACTTATGTCGCTGGTCAGTATCAAAATCCCGACTACTGTTCCCCAGAAGAATTGATACCATGAGTAAACCATTTAACGTGAAGATTTTGCAATCCTTGTCTAGAAAAATATTAAAACAAATAGACAAAACATAATTACTTCATGAGGTATACATTGAACTGTATTTATCTTTTGAAAATAATAATAGAGATTTGCTTTATTTCAAGACAATACATACTGATATATCATGGAATTCTCATAAGACGTGATCACTCAAACTACTGGTGTGTGCGATTTATAGTTCGACAGCAAATAAAATAGAAATGGTCACTATATGTTGACCTTGTTCTATTGTTAATCATACTGAAGTACAAAGAACAAGGGTACAATGTATTATTTTGGAAGTTTAGCAGGTATTTATTCGCATTACATAATGTACAGTATGATGGTGGGAAGTAAGCAGCACTCATACTGTCCTCTGTTAAATTATAATAATTGACTATGTGAGCTTTCAAATAAGCAAACTTTCCATAGAAGAATATAATGTCATGGAGATTGTGTTAACTGTGGTAAGAATAAGGTATTACAGTTTAAATAATGGTGAATTACAAATGCCTTAAAATGATGCATTATTATCCTTGTCACCATGTCAGTTAAAATCTTCTCCGAGGGTTGAAGAGCTAAAGGCCAGTGGACCCTATTGATCCAATAAGACAAAATAATATAATGTACAAAACACCTCCCAGGGACTGTAAGATCAACTAATGAAGTCAAACCAGTAGATCGCGGGTAGTCAGATTATTGGAACAAATGAATTTAGCTGAGTTTTAAATGATTAATCTGACAAAGGTGAGTAGCTAATAGAAAAACTCAGAGGTTGCAGTGCATACGCTTACCCAAAGTCACACAAGAGTATGAGACAGAGCTGCAGTTCTAGAAAGTAAAATAGGTAGGTGAGGTAAGAAGTTGATCACTGAGTCGTTGTTCATCGAAACTATACCTAACAGATTCAATAGCAACAACTCAAATCACTACCAAATATATGGAAAACATTGCGACCAATAAAATCAAAGTGTAGGCAATAATGAAATTATATGAACAAAGTTTGAGAGTTATGTAAGTGCCTTGATATGATTATGAGAAGCAGTAGATATTTCTTGAAACGTCATCAATAATTAATACGCTAGCACTGTGTGATTTTATCAAATAAATTTACTCTGTGGCAGAATTCCACTTAATGCTCACATGGAACTAATTCTGATATGTCACATGAGTGTACATTTCACATTTATCCTCCATTTTGACGGAATACTCTTTAGATGCTTGTACTCCCATTACATTTTACAAAGGTATGTCATATACTATTTGATTGATACAGTCACACCATTTCTAAGAACAATACATACAAGGTTGTTGATAAAGTCTTACAGTATTTTTTGAATAGGATTCAAAGTCATCTGATTAAAACAGCCGAAGGTATTCGAATTTTAAAATTGAACAGCCTAAAATTGAAGAAACAACTTGTGCTATACCTTTGTCTCTACTGCATTCATGGTATACTTAATACCGGTATTCTCCACTGGGTTTCTACGTTTCATCTATATTTTTCATGTATTTCACAGTATTTGTACTTAGTTAGTGGCACAGCGGTCAAACGCTCACCAACCACGCGGTTTTCGATCCCTGGCTGTGGCACTCCTTTACCTTGCTATGTCAATAATAAGACTATTAAAAAAGGACATTTGAGAATGAGAGTGGAAGCCCTATCTCGGAAAACGTCGACACCAATGCTACCAAAACTTCAAGCCTCTCTAGCTTGAAGCGCTGTGTTCCACTGAGAAAGTAGAGGAATGAAAAAGGAAAACAGTATTTGTAATATTTATTCAGACTTACTATCTAGTTACTTCATCCCTGTAATTACCGTTGTTTGTTTTATGACATTTCTATCTAATTTGTTGATATGAAATATCTGTGCCGTCAGAGTGTTTTGAGCTTTCGTTCCTAAATTTGAATCATCAATTTAAACTTTTGCCATCACTGGCATTAATGTCAAGTTTCTCTATTGGCGCCATCATTTTGAACAAAACTCACCAGTGGTTTTTACAAATTACGGTCAATGGTTAAAGGTATTACTCCACTTGTGTTGACATAAGATAAGCTCATAAATTCAGAGTCAGCTGCTCCAATATTCCGTTGATGTTTTCAAAAATCCTGTATTTAAATATATGTTAGCAGATCACATCAGTATTCCGTTGGGTTACATTTCATGAGATACCCCATAACGACCTTCGTTTATGCACATTCTTGGTGCAAAACATTATTTTATATCAACCAATTTTCATATAAACATTATTTCAATGCTCGTATATTTATGAAACGTATGTAAGTGTATGACAGAATTACAGTGGCTACAAAATATCATCTTTTTCAATCAACATGGTCCTTGCTACTTCACTTGATAAACATAGACAAATTAAGTGTAGCTCTTTGATTGGACACTAGCAACTAATGTGATGCGTCTAGTGCTTTCTTTTTGTGCAGACTGAATTCTATCAGCCAGGTTTGCAATTTGGCCACCATTCTAGGTAGATCGCTATCATGTTTCTCATTGATTTGATGATATTAGATGGTTGGAGGCAATCGGCAGGAAGACGTGGACCTGAGTTTCGTGCTAGCTGGCATTCGTAAGCAAGGCGTATCTACAACGTCGAAGGAACTCATGTCCCTCCTAAGATTCAAACCCGCGTCACCCGGTGCTGCCAGAAGTCAGAGACGTCACCACTGAACTATTCGGACTCGCGATCGACCTCCTGTAGGACTGAATGTATAGGATAACTTGATTGGATACTAGTCGGTAACTAGTGTGATGTGTCCAGTCCCTCCTTTCATGCAAACTGAATTCTATCAGTCAGGTGTAACTTTACATAAGTATCAGTAAAAGTAAGCATTCCACAATCCATTCAAGCAGGACTTTTCGAAATTAACAGATAAAGGTACCAAATGTCCTTCTATAACGTTCATTATCATCATCACAACGTATTTGGTTTGTATCACAACAAAATATTGCCAAACGTATTTTAAACATCTTGTCAAACAGAGCAGAAATTAGATGTTTCTCGAGAATTGTTATTCCTGAGAAATACTCTTCAAATATTCTAGAATGTAAATGAAAACTTCATCGAAATGAATACACAGTATATGCGGCAACATTCATGCTACTGACCGTTTCATCACAATAATGCAGAGCATTATCTTTCCATATTGAGAGTTTCACGCACCTAAATAAATGGTCTTTTTGGTGGCAACCGACATATTTCTGCAGCATTACATAATACTTCGTCAGTAAGAATAACCTGAATGACAGTCCAAAGTTTGTTTTGGGAATGCCAGGCACGGTGGTAAAATCATTTTTGGAAACTCCACAGTTGAATATTTCTATGCTAATATTCTGCAATTGAATGGTAGTAGGATATGCAATTGCGATTAAAACATCATTCGAGGTGATAACAAATAATGATTAGAAACGTCGAATGTCTGTGAATCATTACTGCACTCAATGCAAAAGTGAATGCATAAAATGATTCCTGTCGTGTTTGTTAAAAATGAGTCTTATGTAATTTGTCTTTCATTACAACCTTCTCTGTATTCATTTACGGCAGGCTGTCCACACACCAGTAAAAAAGGACTTCATACACTTACTGACACTACCGTGGCCACATTAATGTTCTCAAATTAATTTTGTTTCATTTCATTGAGTTTATTATTAGCATTGTCAACATTCTTATTGTTTTCGTCGATTACCTTGTGATGTAGATACAGATTATTCTGTAAACACTTTGCCAAAGTTCCAATAGGCTTTGTCCATTTTGATTCATTAGTCATTTTTCACACTCATGATGTCATTTTGTATTCCATCATTTCACCTTCCTAATTTCCAGTAAGTGTGCTGCTTCTGGGTTTCATCTGACATTATGCGAATATCTAGAAGAAATCCCGTCGTAAAATGCTCCGATTAACCGGTTTGTCTAAGAAAATCTCGTGTTTCGTCGGTTCTCCTAACCTGAGTGAAAGTGTTAACCGTCATTTTAAATGCACTATTGTGATTATTGCTGTCAATTGCCTAGTCGGAATGTAATTCCTGTCAACATTTACAAGGGAGTTATCAGTACACTGTCATTCTAAAATAGGTGAGAAGTATTTGATACAATTTTTGTACTGAGGATTTCCGTTAATAACGAGAGAGTAAATAATTAGCAACGATGAAATCGAGAAAGCATAGAGATTTAAATGTGACTCCACAACCTACTTATATGTTGTTAGTAGATAGTAGACTGTATTGTAAGAGGGTTTTCCCATGAATGCATGAAAATTTATGTATTATCATCCTGTAGACATTTTGGTAATAAAATAAGTGAAGATAGGCAACTTAAACCATGAGATGAATCTCAGTAGCCAAATATTCAGAGGATGTTTCACGAGACCAAGAGAGCAGCTGTCTGTTTCTTCTGCATGAGGATGTTTGGCATTTTCTACTGAATTAATTCACCAAAAACATCTCATATAGACATATATTCTTTGTTCAACTTAGACATCATACAGAGACAGATTACAAACTGAAATAGCACAAACTCTAGAAACCTCGGATTTGCATGTGGACAGACAAGCCTACAGACAGTATGAAACTTTCAAATGACACCACTAACCGGTGGGTGCAATTTAACTCACTTTCGTCACAGATCAGATGGATTGGCAGAATATAACTGACATCACGCGACTGGATCTCACTTGTCTTTGAAACACCTCTACAGCATGTTGATTTATATGATAGTGTGCCACAGTCGGTTTGAGGATGAGGTGGACTTGCGGTTCTGCCTACGTAAACATTCATTAAGAGGTGTGCAGCAGTCTCATTTATGGAGCCCGTATTGATTGATTTATGGTCCTTAGCAGACTGATAGCTATTTGCGTGGATGAACAGATACATCGGTGTCATCTTGCTCTGAGTAAGGATAGCTGACGCTAACTTCAACACATCGATGCTGTCCTGCCGGTTACCATTTCTAACTCTACTTATATTTCAACTGTTATGAAATCAGACACTCAGAAACTCAAAACGTATGTTACTTACCATTCCGTGAAATACTCGAGAATGATCTTTTTTATTTAGGTCTCATTTGGAAATTACTCTTGTGAATTGATCAGTGTTAGGGTAAATGACGTTATAATGTTTTGTTTGCCAAAGTCTTGAAAATTTGTGAATACTGTTTGTAGACAAAAGAGAAGTAGTTCAGCAAAGAGTCTCTTTTCGGCGAATTCATTTTCATAGCTGTACAATCACAAATATATATGGGTATTTTGTGTGTGTGTGTGTATACATTAAATTTGTCAAACGAAAATACGGTTAGTAAGTTCAAATGAATTGGATGTTGATAAGAGGATAGCAACAAAAGTGATGAGTTGTCATAAATGATTGTTAAATAAGAGTTACGCAATGGCATGAATAGTTTGATGAATGAGGTGTACTCAAAGGGTGAACATGGAAACAAAATAATATACAGAATTACACAAGTGTTTTAAGTTAGAAAAATAAGCATACAAACAGAAGTAAGGTCAAATCAAAAAACAAAGAAGAGTTGGGTCAAATCAACGGAGTTGTTACCGTGCGAGTAGAAGTGGTTGGATGATTTTCTTTTGTATGCATAGTTCTGGTTCCATCAACTGGATGGCTAGGGCTTCTGCGATGCAAAGAATGCGGAATCGTACTGTCTTTGGGAGGTTGTTCTTCACTTTGTAGATCACTTTGAAGGAGGCGTTCGTTGAGATGGAATGACCGGCGTTGACGAGAAGTTCGATTATTGCACTCCTTATATGGGCATTATTTCCTTTCTGTAGCCACGCTGGGTAGTGTTCTTTGACCCTCTTTCACAGGATGCGCGTTGAACGACCGATGTGCCTGGCTCCACAGCAACAGGTGAACTGATATATACACATAGGAGTGGTCATGTGCGGAATCTTGTCCTTTGGGTTTCTGCAGATCAGCGGGCGACTGGAGAACACTATTCTTAGTGTTGCCGCAGGGAAAGTTCTTCCTAAAGAGGTGGAAATTCTCCTTCTGAGGACGTCACTGAGTAGGTCTCCTTTGAGGTCTAGGTTCATATAAAGTGTCTTTTTTGGCAAGGATGGTGTCTCTTGCTTTTGGTTTTTCTGTTTGATGTTTTTGTCCACAAATCTTGGTGGGTAGCCATTTTGTATGAAAATTTTCCTCAGGAGGTTTAATTCTTCTTCCATGGTGTCGGAGCTGCAGATGCGTCTGACGCGAGTGGCAAGGGATTTAATTAGGTTTCTTTTCCGACTGGTTGGTACCCAGCTGTAGGAACTTCTTAATTGTCCGTTCCAAGTCGGTTTCCTATGGACTGACCTTCTTAAAGTTCCGTCAGCTCTCCTTGTAAGCTCAACGTCAAGAAAAAGGATTTTAGATTCATTTTCAGTTTCCAAAGTGAACTTTGTGGCTGGATGGCATTTGATGAATATTTGCAGTAGTTGATTGAGATCGTGATCGTCATCACAGATGATAAATACTGTTTGTGAGAAATACAAGTTTGCAAAGTAATCGAATCGATGCATAGATCATTGTTCATCATGCTACTCGGAGGACACTTTGAATCAAACGATTGTTCTTTTGTTATCAAACATAAGAGCATGATTTAATGGTATTACTCCAGGTGACTGTGCATCATCCACACATATAGTCTAATCAGCTCTTACTTAGTCATCACAATGAAACTCAGCAAGATCCGCCAATTTCATTGAGTCATCCCACGCATAGTAATCTTACTGTAGTTGGGATATCAGCTGCATTTTATGATTATTCCTTCCTGTCCCTGTCAGTCGTTTTGTTTCCAATAATGACTACTCCAAATGCTGTAGAATTTCCGTGTTCACTTACCTACGTACATATGTTGTGCATGCTTTCAATCAACATCAATGACTAGTTATCATACATTGATTCACATATTTCAAAGTCTGTGAGAAAGTTATTCACTACACGTCATGTTGGGCAAGGGGCCAGCAATCCAGCCCCACGAATTCAATCAGACTGCTACAGAAACTTCAACGCACAAAAATATAATGAAAACAAAATTATTCATTTTTGAATTTGGACGTGAGCTGGTTCAAAACTTCTGGAAGCCTGTCAACCTATGTGTCCTATTTCCATGAAAACAAGAATAAGATTGAGGACGTGGGATGTACGTACAATGCAAGAGACTGGAAGGCTGCCAAGTTAGTCAAAAAAAGGTAAGAATATAGCATGGAACTGTTAGAAATATGCGAGACCAGATGGAGTGGATATCGACTGTCAAAATTTTCAACTAGTGAGTCATCAGTCTACTCAGGTCACCCAGATGACAACCACGAACACACAGAGGCTGTTTGTGACTATCCTGATGTCACCAGTGACAGCCAGAACCATAATGCAATGGGAACTAGCTTCATCCAGGATCATGACAATAAGATTCATCTCAAAAGGAGGGGAGGAAGGATACAATTATCCAGTGATACACACAGTGCTATTTACAACACCGAACAAAACAAGAAGGAACAGTTTTGTAGACAACTACAAACAGTAATGGACAACATCTCAAATGTTGACATCAAAATCGTAATGGGCGATATAAATGGCTATGTATATGAAAGAGGAAGAGAACTCATCATGGGACGAGAGTCTGGCGCTTGGAGAAATGAATGAGAGCGGAGAGCTCTTTTCAGACTTCTGCACCTTCCGTAATCTAGTTTTCGGAAGCAGCGTGTTCGAGCACAAGGATATACACAAGGCTAACGACATAGATTTCGCCTGGTGGACACACCACAAACCAGATAGAACCCATCTCAATGTTCCGCGAGGAAGTGGAGATGCAGCCTGCTATACACAAAGTAGAGTAGGGGAGCAGACGTGGGCTGAGACCATCATCTAGTGCAAATAACCGTCAAGGTGAAACTGAAATCCATGAAAACAAATGGAGAAAGACCACAATTCAGGTTCAGCATTCAGAAAGTGGAGGACAAAAATACAAGGGACACATTCGCTACAGATAACAGAGCAAAGTTAGAGACATTACGTGGCATCACTGAGGAAGCCTGTGTTTAAGTACATTGGAACTAACTGTTTGAAGCTGATGGTGAAGTAATCGGGTACAACAACGTACAACATAGTGAGGCATACAAGGTGAATACAGGAGTAAGACAAGCTGGCTGTATATTAATTATCGCCGATGATATTCTTAATTGTCGTGGACTGGGTTATGCGTCAGATTGAGCACAGGGAGTGAGAAGACAGGAATATGCCTGACCGACAAGAAGACTTCATCCAGAAGATCTGGATTTCGCAGGTGATACGTGTCTAATGTTATACAAACACGAGGGCTTACAGGTGAAATCCAACAAAATGCTTGAAGAAGCAGCCAGTGAAGACAGGACTGCAGGTAAACATAGGGAAAATGGAGGTGACGAAGACAACCAACCAAAAGCAACAACAGCAACAACCAGAATCAGTCACGGTCAAAGCGAGAGATTTAACACAGGTAAACTCCTCCACTTATCTAGGAAACATGGTTTCAACTACAGGCCGATTACATTGAGGAATATGTCACAGCAGGCCAGAATCGGAAAGGCACGATACGCCATCATCAACCTGAAACTAATTTGGAATTCTTTTGCAGTGATCCGGGATAACGAAAAAGATTCGCATTTCTTAGTCCTGTGTGAAGTCAGATAGTTCTTCTATACGGGTCAGAAACTCGGCCATCGCATCACGTAAAGGATTTCCAACACATAGCTGCAGAATTCTATTAACAGCTCACTTCGCTTGCTCCATGCTGAAGATCAAATGGCTAGCCGGCCAGAGATAAAATTAGCAACAAGAAACACTCTGTGAGCAACCCATCGAAGAGCCGCCTGCTCACCAAATATGTACTACTGTATGCAAGCAGGCCACTTCAGTAAACTATTTGCATTTAACCGTCACCAACAACCTTTGTTCCTCTGCGGTTTGTTGAAATCTATTATTGTTAATCAACCAGTGTTCTTATAAAAGGCAGAGGGCCACTTCAGTAAATTGTTTGCATTCTTCACTCAAGAATGACCTTTGTTTATTTGCGTTATTGTTGAAAAGTATCATCAATAATCAGTCAGTGTTTATGTAGCCATCATTTTCAAGTTAGATATTTTGAAATCACTAAAGTTTGTGAAAAAATTATAAACGTGTGAGACAAAAACAATTTGTGGACTTTAGTTATTTACATTTAATTATTCATATTTCTCATTTAACGTTACTCCCTCCACTATTCATAACAACCAGACGCAAACTGAGTGCTTGCAAACAAATGTGGCAGCATATAGGAGCTCACTATCATATATACACATATACACATATACAGTAAAATGGTAGAAATAATATTGAAATATGTGTAAAACTTGGGCACTGTGGTTGATAGTAATTCCATATTAGTTTGTTTATTAGATATATCACACAGTGAAACAGTATTATTTCCTGGATGATATTTTGAACAAAATTTACTGTTCATAATCATATAAATTGTAATCACATGACTTTGAAACTTGAGTTGTATAGTTTTCTCTAAGAGCAAATCAATCCATTCAAAGCCACATGTACACCTCGCTAACAAATGCCAAAAGACAAGAAATCTATATCCGAAGCTCCCTGTTGACTGCCTTCAAATGTCTAACATGAATTTAAGGTTCAAGGGGGTTATCTTTTTGACCATATCATTAAACCGAGTCATAGAATTCAGTCACGTCTAAGACTATGGGTTAAATATATGTAGTATTGGTTAATCCGAAGTGACTAGTCTCTGTACATTTCGTTTCTTTCGCAATCAGTGATCTCCCGGAAAAACCATGATCTTGAATCTGACATTTTGTACTTCTATAGCTTGTTATTGTCAGCTTCGGTTCATTCAACCTTTGTCCTCATTTTTATCGTTTATTATTATTATTGTATCCTTTAATTCCTAAAGGAACATAGGGCTTCAGCTGTGCATCTCCATCGCGTTCGGTTCTCTGCTAGAGTTTTCACCTGGCTCCAAGTCTGTCCATACGTTTTCATCTCCTCTTCACATTACCTCCTTCAAGTCACCCTCATACTGACGACCAACTCGCCGCTTCCAATGCAGTCGGGTTCCACTCGAGCAATGGCTTGTCTAGTGATGTCACTTGATGGTTTCCTTAGAGTACGACCAGCCAATCCATCTCCATTTCTTCCTGCCTATTTGTTTCACAATCGGTTACTGCTGGTTGGTTCGCTCATTGCCGGAGATTCCTGTTGCTGATTTTTTCTGGCCGGCCATCTGATCTTGAGTATTGAGCGAAGACAACTGTTAGTGAAGATCTGTAGTTTGTTTGAGATGCTCTTTATGACGTGCCAAGTCTCTGATCCGTATAGCAAGCAGCACTGACTTCACATTGGAGTTGAAAATCCGGATCTTATCTTCGTTTTGATGCTGAGTGCTGTTGAACTCCACACAGACTTGAGAGTAGTGAAAGCTTGTCCTGCTTTTCCGATTCTTGCTTTGATATCCTCATCAGTTCCGTCCGCCTGTAGTTGAAACGATGCTTCACAGGTTGATAGGTAAAAAGGGTTGTTTCTTTCAGGTTCCTCCCATTTGTGCTGATCGTTGTCTGTTGTTGTTGTTCTTGTACAAGAATCTTCATCACTTCCGTTTCCTCTATGTTCACCTGAAGTCCTAACTTTTCCGGATGCTTCTTCTGCCAACTTGTTGCTTTTCGCTTTCATATCTTCCAGTTTGTGGAAAATCAAACATATTTCATCGGCGAAGTCCAGATCCTCCAAGTCTTTTGTGTGAGTCCATTTTATGCCTGTTTCCTCATTGCCCACTGTTTGTCAAATTATCCAGTCTACAGCAATCAAGAAAATCATTGGCGATAGTAGGCAGCCTTGTCTTACTCCTGTCCTCACTTCGAAGGATTCCGTTAGTTTCCCGTTGTGGATTACTTTGCATGCAGCATTGTCGTACAGCTGTTCGATGAGATGTATAATTGTCGGTGGCACCCCATAGTAGCGAAGTAGTTTCCAAATCACCTCTCGATCGATGCTATCGGAGGCCTTTACAAAGTCGATGAAGTAGAAGTAGCGAGGTGAATGCCATTCCAAGCTTTGTTCAATGATGACCCGTGATGTGGCGATTTGATCAATACATGACTTGTTTCTCCTGAATCCAGCCTGTTCCTGTCAAAGTTTTTCATTCAGGGCATGTTTGATTCTCTCAAGGATGATGCGGCTTAGTATTTTGCTTGGGATAGACAGGAGCATAATTCCACGCTAGTTCTTGCATTCACTTTAGTCTCCTTTCTTTGGTAGTTTGAACAAGTATCCTTTCTTCCAATCCTCGGGTACTTTGCCTTCTTTCCACACCTTCTCCAGTAGTGGCGTCATCAAGTCCGCTGATGTCTCTGGGTCCATTTTCAATGCTTCTGCTGGGATTCCATCCGGTCCTGCTGCTTTTCCAGCTTTTAGCATCTTGATTGCCTTCAGGACTTCTGATTTCATCGGGGGATTGATGTTCACTGGTAGCTCTGTCTCGGTTGTTGGTATTGTTCTTTTTCACTTCCCATGGTTTCATAATACTTTCTTTTGTCTTCCCTGGCACTCTTCTTTACTCTTTTGTTCAGTGTCTTGTAGCTTGCATTCAAATTCTGTTTTTGTTGCTCGTCGGTGCACTGGATAATTTTTTGTTTCACCATCCCTCTCTCATTTATCAGTCTCCAATTGTCCGTAGTGAGCCACTGTTTGTCCTTTCTCTTCTTTCTGTCTAGAACTTCCATGCAGGTTTGACTCCACATTGTTTTCAAGTTGTTTCAGTGCTTTTCGACGCTGACGTTTTCGCTAGTGTTGATTTGTGTCTCAACTTTGTCCCTTATGCTTGCAGTGAAGATTTCCTTTGTGTCCTGGTCCTTCAGTCTTTGAGTGTTGAACTTGGCTTGTGGTCTGTCTGCAGCTCTTTTTAATTTGATTTGAATTGTCCCTTGTACGAGATAGTGATCTGAGCCAACGTCTGCGACTCTTCTTACTTTCGTGTCCAGTGGGCTGCGCCTCCACTTCCTTGAGATTGAGATGAACTCAATTTGGTTTTCGGTTCGCCTATCTGGTGACACCAATGTAGCCTTGTGGATATCTTTGTGTTTGTATACGCTGCCACCATGATATTTTGTGAGTTTGTTTGATTCATAGTATTGGATTGGTTAGCTGCTTTTTGTCTAACCGCTATCCAAACAACATTTTTGGCATAGTAGGACCTACAGGAACATAAGTTCCAGCCAGTGTAGCTCGTTGGGTCATTGCGATATGCAAGACCGACTACCACCTCAAGGTAGCAGCTATCGATAGGGAAAGATGCAGAGATATTAGACATTTGTTATCACCTCGTATGAAATTCTAATGCAATCACATATCATGTTACCTATCAGTCGCAGAATTATAGCAAAGACATATTCAACTGTGGAGTTTCCTAAAGTAATTTTACCACTGTGTCTGGCATTCCCAAATCGTTTATATCTACCTTACGGAAGAAGCATTATGTGTTACTGAAATAATATTTTGTCTATCACTTAAGAAGACCAATTTTTGCTTAATGACAACAAACTCTGATTAAGGAAACATAATATTGTCCATTACTGTGATGAAACGGTCAACAGAATGAAGGTGTAAATGCATCTCTGAATGTTGCTGCAGCTCCTTTGTATTAATTCCAATGAAAGTGTTATTTTCACCCTACAAATTTACAAAATTAATTGTTAGGAATGATGTTTTATTGTGAAACATCCACTTTCTATCCATTCTGACCAGATGAACAAGAGAATCATGTTTTGAAAATGAAAATCTACGCAAAAGAAAGAAATCTGATTCATTCACACTTTCATACTGGAACGACGTGCGTGAATGGACTACAGTAGGCGCCTTGTTACTAATACATATGTAGAGTGATACTTCACTTGAGTATGATTATGATTATCAGAAGTAGCAAGGATCATGTTGACTGAAAAATATGTTATTTTGCACCCCGTTGTAATTCTCTTAAACACTTACACACGTTGCATAAACATTGAAAACATTATCATGGAGAACATTGGAATAATGTTCAAATTAAAAATTGGTTTGTTTACATTGATGTTTTGCAGCAGGCACGTACATGAATAAAGATCATTTTGGAGTATCACATTCAGTGTTATCAGAGTGTTTATTGACGTGGTCTCCCAACAATTATATAAATGTCACATGTGTGAATACTTGAGCAGTATATTGGAATAGGAGACTGTGAGTTTATCAACTTGTCTCTTACGTAAACCGATGTAATTGACTGATGTGTACGAATACCACAGGTTTTGATGTTGTAAATGAAAACTTATTTGTAATATTCGGATTTTAACTAAATTATTATTATTCTCTGAAGTTCGAAGTGGAATATAAGGCCTCAAAGCACAATTCCATGTCATCTTGTTTTCTCCAGTTTACTTTAGTTGGCTCCACGGTTTCCCATTGGCTTTTATCTCATACTCACACCATCTTCATTTAACCCCCTAACATCCAACGCCCATCCTCTTTCCACTCCAGGGCCTGCTGCGTCGTGTGAAACTAGTAGGAGACAATTTGCTTGTTGAGTCATATATTGATATTTGTATATCAGATTTGAAGAGTGATCCGCGGACCAAATAATGAATTCCACCTTATCCACATGTAAATGAGCATATATGTGTAGCTCACAGTAATGATTCCGTCAAAGGTTTTTTATGATAATCTGTAGACTCATTCGTATAGTATATTGCTTAGTGTTTCGCGTGTTGATGTTCTTTGTGGTGTGCAATGATGAATAATTATGTCAATCATTTTCAGATTTACAAAGGAGCCAGGAATTATTAGCTAATGATGTGGTTCACAGCTGGCGACGCAATGGAGACTGGCGAGTGAGACAACATTTCAACTAATCCATTTCGATTTCAGTAAAGTCAGTAATGAAAGAAAAGCAGAGCCATTGCCTATTCTGATTGTGAAGATTGTACTTGGGTAAGTACGTGTATATACATTTCCATCTATTTTTCGAAATTAAACTCCTCAATTCCAACAGATGAGATTTAATACGGTGTGAAATATTCCCATATCATGAATTAAAGTAAATCTGAACGAAAAATATTCTTTTCAATATTTACTCTTCAGGTTCTCACAATTATAAAATATAATATTTGTTGTCGTTACAGTAATGGCCAGTTATGCGGCGGATACATTTTCTATGTGGAATAACAGATTAGTTATAGGGTGTCAAAATACATAGTCGTATTTGTGTAACAAACGTGCTAGGCTGAAATCGATCACAAAATATTTCGATGAAATGGGAGAGAATGGTGGTGATTAGTCATAATAAATTTGTAGGCTGTGGGGTGGGAAAATTGACAAGTCAGTTCAAGATTACTAGAAGGTGTCAGGTGAGTAAGGCGCTGGCACAAATTAGTATGTATTCAAGAGAGGATAGTAAGACTGCCATATGAGGTTCATAATGAAATAACGAATGTGGGGAATGCAACAGGTGGAAGCACATATTGAGAAAGGATATAATATCACTAATAATAAGTCCGGATATTATGAATGGAAAATTCGATAGTATTGAGAGATTGTTTGCATGAAGGGCATACATTATAACGAATGATGAGAACAATATTAATAATTGTAATAATAAGCGAAGAAAGAAAAAACCGAAACTGATTTGCTATTGATTTTGATGAATACATTGATGCCACATTGCATTATTCATTTCAGAACCGTTGGTTTCTTTATGAACATGTGCCTACTAATTACTCTGAGATTACGACTGAAGTACGAAATTTTCTACGTAGAATAACAGATTAGTTTCGGGGTGTCAAAATACATAGTGGTATTTGTGTGACAAACGTGCTAGGCTGAGATCGATTACAAAATATTTCTTTGAAATGGGAGACAATGGTGATGATTTATATATATGTCCAAACCAAGTTCACTTTTAACACTTTGAAAGAAAATTGGGCACTGAGTATATGATATTCACTATAATAAAGGGTTTTGTATTACCCAATGAATGAAAAACAAAACGATATCGTTTGTAAAAACAATATCAATCCAAGTTTGTCTACGGTAGGAACAGCGTCTGGACCGGTTGTTTTGGATACAAAGTTCCGGTTCAGTCGACATTATTCTCACCAAGAGTGGTTCTTCCCCTTAACCCACTTGGTTTTTTTCTTTCTTTGCTTATTATTACAATTATTATTATTTTTATTATTATTCGTCATAATTCATGCCATTCATACAAACATTCTCTCAATACTATCGAATTTTCCATTTATACCATCCGGACTTATTATTAGTGATATTATATCCTTTCTCAATATATGCTTCCACCTGTTGCATTTCACACATTCGTTATTTCATTATGAACCTCTCATTGCAATCTTACTATCCTCTCTTTAATACATACTACTTTGTGCTAGCCATTCTCTCACCTGACACCTTCTAATAATCTTGAACTGACTTGTCAATTTTCCTACCCCACAATCTACAAATCTATTATGACTAATCACCATCATTCTCTTCCATTTCATCGAAATATTTTGTAATCGATTTCAGCCAACTTGCATGAAAGTCATACAAATACGACTATGTCTTTCGACACCCTATAACTAATCTGTTATTCTATGTAGAAAATGTATCCGCAACATAACTTGCCATTACTGTAACGACAACAAATATTATATTTCATAATTGTGAGAACCTGAAGAGTAATTATTGAAAAGAATATTCTTCGTTCAGATTGACTTGCAACTGATAAGTTGAGCAGTAGACAGTAAACTGATCATGGAGAGTATGGAGAAATGGCAAGTTTCAAAATGTCGGAGATGGATTCTCATCCTGACAACCTTTTTCTGCTGACTTCTACCTAACTGAATTAAAGTTATTTTATAGACAGTCAGGTGATTCATGTCATAGTGGGTTGTAATTATCATGTACTTTATTGGTTCTTCTAATATTCATTGACTGAATGTGTTATAATTTCGGTGAAATAAGTGTGACAGGAGTGTGAAAGTGCATGAATTTGTTCAATTCAACAAGATATCTGTCAATGTTATTAATTTCTCGCTAGGAAATCTTTAGTTAATCTTACTGTTTGTAGAATGGTGCATATTAGACGAATTTGAGTACCGCATTGTCTATGGAATCACAAGTTGAAATGAAATTAACAAAGTTTCTCATACAGCGTTTTCTTACTTAATCTATATCTCCTATCAAGTTTCGACTGTGATGTATGTTGAAATGTCCAAGGACGATCCCATCACAATGATCGTGTTACTTCACCTATTGGTGAACAATTTACGAACAATGAGTTTTACCAGACGTTGCTGTCTGAGCACAAACTGATCTTCTATTGATTTTGATGAATACATTGATGCCACATTGTATTATTCATTTCAGAATCTTTGGTTTCATTATGAACCTGTGCGTACTACTTACTCTGAGATTACGACTGAAGTACAAAATTTACATCATTATGATGACATTGGCAGTAAGTTATGAACTGATGTAATTGTTTCGTGAATGATTCTCTTGTAAATGTAGACTGAAATGCAGGGTCCTTGAATAACATCGTGTGAAATCGTATTTCCATAAAGTATCTCATTGTAGATAAGCAAATGAAAATTCACAGAAAGTTGTAATTTTCATTGTTAATTTGTAGATTTCAGTCATGGGACACCTTCATTAGGCAGTATACATCTCGTGTAAGGGAAGTTGAAATCAACAGATTCGAGAGTTTCAATTGTAAACCATTCACTACTCAGGTTATTGCTGTGCAACTGATATTGATTAACAACATGAAAGAAGGTTCAAAGAAAGTCTTTAGGCAATATATCTACGACAGATGTGTGCATATGAAACTTATTTCAGGGGATCACACAGCTGGCATTACTATTCCAACGTGGTTCTTTGTAATCGACTTGTCAGAATACACAGACATCACTCTGAGTGGTTATCGTTGAAGAAATTATCAGGCGAAATGAAGAGACTGGCTGCAGTTATACTGGATCATCTTAAGTGTATGAAGGTGAAATCGATTTAGAGGAAAACGACTGGTGTATAACACCTCACAGATCACAAATAATCCCAAACTTTCTGCGAATGGCCGCAACATTAAGTTGTCCTCTCAAACGAAACGCACTGTAGACATTTAGCCATACACGTGGATATTTGTTTACAAAAACATGAAGACAACACGTGACGATACAGACAGCGTTACGATTTTGACACCAAATCGACAGATAGCCATGACCGGAAATTCATGTACGTTGCAGATCACATCGCTGCTTACTGCTCTGAAGTTTGATAACACTCTGATCTCTTCAGTGAATACAACATCAATGATGACTAGTCTATCACATTTCCCAAAAAATATGCGCTGACTTCAGAAATGCTTTGAGTAATGAAATGTCATAATGTGAATGACCGCTATCGGTGTAACATGAACACACAAAGCAAAAGTGTCGAATATTTCTGAATAACAAGTAACCATCTAGCTAGTTTTTATATAAACCACTGACGTTTTTGATTTTGTTGTCTAGATCCTTTCATGGACTGTCGTTGATTGTATATTGTGTTATCAAACTGGCATAATAAACAGCTTGATTTCGTTCATTATCACGGCTCTCATGGCTTCGCTAGCAATGCTTCTCGGATTCAAATCAAAACATTTTACACCGAGGGGATATGGTGTGTTCTTTGGAATGCTTGCGGTATTCTGTATCGTAGGATGCATCTTCTGCATTATATCTGAATACTACCATGTAAGTGTTTAATGTGAACTGAGAATTTTACCCCACATTTTCCTAGTGTATATACGCATGTATGAAAATATATCTGGAAAGTTTGGAATTGGCTAGGTATTGTGTTGCTACTATTTGCATAATGCATAGTGATGAGTTCACGCCCATTACATAATTAGTGAATAGCGAATTCTCTAGCCACCCGTTGCATTTTGAAAATAGACTGAATGCTTGTGATCATTGCAGATTATAAACAACAATGTATGATATTTTACTAGATAGAAATCAAACCGTCTCTAAGTTCACTTTGCAAACTAAAGTACACTTCTTACGTTCAACTGAATATATTATAGTCTGTGATTAGAATAAGGGAAGTTGTGTTCCTCCTTCGGTGGAATACTTAACAGACGATCTCTGTTTGCTACTAAATCCAAACTAACTAACTGTTTGTCGGAATCAGACATTTCTTCGAATCTCAGTTTCGGAGGATAATTTCAGTTACAAATCGAAACAGTTCCCTTATGCCATTTGTATCTAACCAAGGATTCATAAATTTTCACACTCATTCTTATTTTGTTTGCTTTCCAGTTTGGGTTTCCATACAATCTACTGGGTGCCTTATTACTTGGTTGTGGAGTAATGCTCGTGAGTTCCAAACATACTGCCTGAGGATCTTGTATTGACACTTTTCATTGTGTAATCTATGTGATTATCCTCATTGATAGTTCTCATCATTGTCAGTTGACCATATTTACTCAGCTGATCTCCACATTTGTAGCTGGATTGTCCTTTGTGCTAATTATAGTTAGATATAAGTAGTGCGCTGATGTATGTCTTCAAAGGGACATAGAAAATTTGTGCCTGTGTCATTAGGAAGGTCAGTGAAGATGAAACGCAACATGACTGTGGAGATTCTGGAAGAAATAAAGTGAGATCAAAGAGCAATGATGGAGAAAGACATCTTTCGGAATGGATGATATTACTTTCAATTTATGAAAACAGTGTAGGCTTTATCATTTGCATGATGTCTGTTTATTTGTGAATACTTGTTCTCAGCAGGATACTTCTCAGTTGGTGTAACTGTTGGTGAGGCATATCGGATGATGTTAAATTCCCATATTTCATTTTATCGCTAGGTTCAATGATTATCATGAGAAACCTTCCACTAATGAAATCCACTGAGCTTGTGTAGGCCTCATCATTCAAAGGTGCATTGAGATTGCATTTAATAAAACAGACCAAATGTTTCTTCCTCATATTCACTCCGAATATTTGCAATTTTTGTTATGATATTCGCAGACAATATACTTCATAACAGTGTGGTTAAAGTATTCCAAAGAAGAAATAGTAGGACGGAAGATATTTATAACCTACATTGAATTGTTCAATTTTCTGGGACTATTTATGGTATTCGCCAGTTTATTTGATTACACCAAGGAAGCGAGAATACAGGTAGCCGATGTTGTGTCATTTTCTACCTTTGATGATACCTGAATAAATAAACAAGTAGTTGTATACGCTGACTTCTGTTGTAATGTCAAGAATTCTCAATATCATTAATTTCATTTCAATGCTTTAGAATGCGATTTCAAAAATGATCTTGACGTTTTTCTATTTTGTAACTATAACTGTTATCATGATAGACAATGTGACGACGTTGTTATATTTGTTAAGTCTTGTTAAAGCATTACTCCTACTTCACATTCCTGGCGACCGAATCCTCCATCATAATAAATATCCATCTGTTTTATTTGTTAGGAACAGTTTTCGTGCACACTTATTACACCCGATGAGTGAATTTAATCGTGTCATTTGGTTTGAACAAAATCGAATGCTGTAGCCGATTTCACCACCTTGTGAAATCATAATCACATGTCATCCATATCAACGCCATTTTGGTATGCAAGAACATCTGCTCCTCCTCGGTATTGTTAATAATTTTCAGATTGTCCAGGTGTCTGCCTCAGTTAACCACATCCGTTCCTTGAATTAAACCAAACTATTCGCCCACGTTGTCGTAAACCCATGACTGAAGAATTGTACACTGTGAGGTTATTTCCTATTCTGACAATAAGTGACTCATTTCAGTTGTTCACATTCCTCCACCTCTGAAATGACACTCATGAGTTATTGAGAATATGGCGAAATTGAAATGGTAGTACTCTGTTCGGGGAAAATCTGCAATCAGAAATGAGCCTTCACAGTTTATGGTTTCGCTATGCAGTAATTTCTTACTTATATTATAGTCAAGTTACTAATGAACTCGCTGAATATCGTTGACCATAGCTCTTACTTGGCTTCTCTGAGGCATTCAGCTTTAATAGTTTATCCAATATTGTATCACAAACAGTCGACACTTTGAGATAAAAGAAGAATGCTCATGTGAGGAATGTACGCCGGCATAAGGCAGTGAGATTACATCATACAAATGGATTAAATACAACAGTGTTGCACAAATATGAGACTACGAATGCATTTGTGAACAGTCTTGATATGTTGTTTTCGCTCTACAAATGACGTCACAAGAGATCTTTCTGTGTATGTGCGTTTATGTTTTTATCTATGGTTAAATGTTTACGAGTAGGACTTGGGCACTGTGGTGGAGTGTTACTCAATAATAATAACTAATGTTTTTGCCTATTGCATAATGCCGTATAACACTGTGAGACTTTATCAAAATAAATTTTCTACATAATAGAGAGGTACATGAAATTGGTGACGTTATCAGACTGGTTAGACTTTTTCAAATGGTATTGTGACTGGACAAATCACGCAACGTCTTGTTCCACAACGCGTATCATCTATGTTTTTATGAGTGAGTATCAATTTCACTGAGTATTTTCCGTGTTTCATAAGCATATTTCAGTGTGATTACTGAAGTGAATATGAACACACGGTGTGGAGTTTTCAATATGTCGTGTGAATGTGTCTAATTCTTGAGATGGTAGCTATATGGATTTTGATTTTATTGAGCCTAAAATCAAAAACGGAGTCAATCGGCCAACATTGCAAACCTGACACATCACACTGGTTACTGAATAGTATCAAATCAAACTCTCGACTACAGAACTACAAGAGTTCAATTGCGAGGCCGAATAGCTCAGTGGTAACGTCTCTGACTAACAGTAGCGATGGGTGACGCGGGTTTGAATCTCAGAAGGGGCATGAATTCCTTCAAGGTCGCAGATACGTCTTGCTGATGAATGCCAACTATCACGGAAACTTGTTGAAGCAGGGATTCCTGCCGATTGCCTTCAACCATCTTAAATCATCAAATCAATGTAAAACGTGATGTCGAGCTACCAGAATGGTGGCCACATTGTAAACCTAAATTGTAGTATTCAGTCGGCACCAGAGAATGCACCAGACACATCTCACTAGTTACTGACTAGTGTCCAATCAAAGGAAATCAGTTCATTCAACTGGCTGCCCAAAACATCGACTGAACTTTTGAATCTTAGTCGAACAAGATTATCACTATGGATGAATGCGTATTCACTATAGAAAAAATACCCATATAGACATTTAGAAAGCAAGGGGATAGAATGAAGAAATATTTTCTGACAACTTAATCTTTGATTACTTGTTATCATAATCCAAATCATTTCATTTTCTTCATTAATCTGTTGCGTTATCAATTTGAAAAACACGTTTATTCCTTGATTACTCTCCATTTATTCCAAAATTATGCGTTATACAATCGATGTGTTACAATCATTTATACCCTTTAATTTTATGTTTTAACTTTCTTCGTTAATTATCACCCCACTGACTTACTGATACTGACTAATTATTGTTAACAAACATATCAGTGCCACTTGATTGGGAGATTGTTGCGTAGTTTATTAAAAACCCTATACATGTATATTAGAGTGGAGCCAGAGATGAGGATCTAATTGAAAGTGAATATATCTTCGCTCAATCGTTTTGCTTTCTGAATGTCTAAATAAGGATTTCTTCTATAATGAAATCTTCGGAACAACAGTTTGCGTGAAAGATGTTCAGTGAATATCTGAAGTTCAGCGCAAGGCTGAGTGAAGCGAGAATTTCTTTGGACTTCATTCTCGAGTGCATTGGGAGAATGAGTATTCATCAAACTAAGGAAGCTACACTGTTGAGAGGATTTCAATGTTTTGATGTTGAATACCCGAGGATGTGTTGTAAGATGCAATGGCACTCATTGGCCAATTTACACTTACTGGACATTTTGAGGAATATTCAGTATATGCTGATATGAACTTCAGCCTCCTCCATCTACTTTGTGACTATTCGTGATTTTCAGAAATAAAATGTGTCTGGGTGATTCTATTCGTTCTGAATTCTGTAAGGAGTAATTGAATAACATCTAGGCCGAGAGTAGCTGAGTGTAAAAAGAAGTATTCTTCGAAATCTTTCGTCATACGAATTCTTCCAAAGATCTAAAACCAGTTTACTGCCTCCTGATAGACAAATGAATAACCAAAGCTGTCCAACGTCTTGAGCATATGTTTTGTGTGTGCAGCAGCTGCATATGATTGCTTCCGACAACATTTACCTAGCGATTATTTATCTTACTATGCAATATTATCTTATTGGATCGCAGATACACCTTACTGAGTGGGCAATTCAAAGATAATCTACACGCCTTGATTAACATTCAAAACTCATCATTGAAATTATCATTTGTGTCTGCTTGATCGATGCGAAGTTATATAATGATGAAAAACCATATTGATTGCTATGCAAGCGACTACTTATTGTTTGAGAGTATGAAGCTATGAAAAGGTGCGTTTTGTACAATCTGTTTCTGCTTTGAGGTTTCTGTGAAGATTAGATTGATTTTCAGCGGTAGGGCTGTAGGATTATTTTTATCCTACAGATTTAGTCCTTCCTCAATACTGACGACACAGAGTCTGGGCTTAACTATAGTTAAAACAGAATGACTTGACTTTAACTTTATCTGTTTCTAAAACATAAAATAAATCATACAATTACACCCAGAAAAATGTACAAATCCACTGTCATTACAAAAAAGGACAAAAACGTACCGAACAGTATTGAGGGTACGGACAAAATGAACAGTAAATTAATTACATGTATACACAAATAGAGTGACAGACAAAAAAGAACATTCAAGGTCACGTCACGTGGTGAGAGTAACAATAAATTGACCAATAATCGCGACAAGAAGGTCACATCATATTGATTAACTGTCTATCATATGGTGTATCTATCTGTCGCGATTAACACTCCCCGCGAACGATCACCACGTTGACTTATTGTACCTGGAACCATAAAGTTGTCTGCTTCTTCCAGCAAACATACGTTTCTTATATCTTGTTCCACTTCTTGAGTTGAAGTTTTCAAACACACTGTCCTGACGCGGCCATCTTGCTCATAGTACATCTGCTTAACTATAGCCTTTCGCCAGAGACCTCTCTGTGTGTCAGCACTTTTAACTAAGACGAGATCATCAGGTTGTAGGTTGTGCTTTATATCCAACCACTTAGATTTTGTTTGCAGCATCAGAAGATATCCACGTAGCCATTTATGCCAGAACAAATCAGTTAAGTATTTTGGAAGTAGTTGACTATAGTGTTGGAAGAAAGCATATCCATACATAGCATTCTCTTTACCTTTGTAATATTGTAATTTCCTTAAGATTTCACCAATTGCTGCACGAGCCACAGTTAAAGGCCTTCTTGGATCCAAGGAAATACACAAATCAGATGCATCGTTCTCACCGACTACTTCATCTGTGCGTACCATAGAATCGTCAGCTTCAATCAAAACTCGCGGAATCGCATAATAAGCACAATAATGTGCTTGACACCATGATCCAATGTCATCAGCATTTTCTCCTGCAGAATAAAACTCCATGGAAGTTACAACTGAAGGAATCATTGACAACCAATTAATATAGACTGCATCTGGGACATCGCCTTGAGCACAGTCGGTATTTAAACAGAACTGCTCCAGAACAAGAGGTAAATCAGATAAATAAATTCCAACGCACTCAGCTCGACACTTATCTATTGCAGATGAAAGGTTTGAAAACTTGCTGTCATACGTTTCTCCTGGTTCACACCAACCTTTTACAGGACCTCCATTTATGACATATTCAGTAGTTTTCGTGTGGAAATTTCGTTTTTCATAACAATCACGCCAAAACAGTTTACCAGAACCATACCCCATCAGTTCATGTAGTCCAACTTGTAATTCCAAGGAACTTTCAGCATGTTCCACATACACTTGTTTCTCTTCAGTACGTAGAAATTCTGTTTTAGGATCCTTGAAACGAACACTAAGTACATTATCCAAAGAAACATTTCTAAATCCATCAACTTGTCGTACGTCATCATAGTTAGGAATATTAGTTCCGACAGGAATTCCAGCAGTTGCACACGTCTCTGCATCCATACTAGTAAAGTCTGGCTGTAAGAAATTAACTTTTTCAAATGTAGAAGGCCATGGTAAATTTGTTAACAACCTTTCAGCATTATTTACAAGTCGTTGGAATGTTTTAGACACTGATCTATTTACAACAGCGAAAAATGATCCAAACTTTGCACGAACACCAAAGGGATCACGGTATGACTCTATAAACCCAATATACTTTTCAACAACAGGGTTCTTATCTTTAAAACATAACCTGAAGGCATCTTTGTGAGTGGCTACTGAGCCAGTAGTGAAGCTTTCAGCATACTGATGCCACATTTCTGATTCAATTTGGTTAAGCGAATGTGCTTTTAAATCCTTACAACAATCGACTAGTAACTTCACCAGCTCACTAAAGTCACCATATTCAAGCTGCAAAGATGTGTCCGAGGGAAGGGCATCTCTTAACTTCTCACGACGTTGACTTAGAGGGATTTGCAGGTCACGGTAACGTTGGGCTAACTGTCTTTGTTTTTCTTGGATAATAGGAGCGTCGAAATGACTTTCTGCAGCAAGCAAGCCTGAACTTTGAATGTATCTATACGTTCACGATGAGTAGCCACATCAGATTCAAGCAAGTTGTGCCGCTTTTGTGCGTTCATCACACCGTTTAGATCACTACCGACATCCTATGAGGCTATCTGAGCTTCAACATCATTCAACCATAACTCGACATCTTCTACGTTGCGAGCGAACTGTTGTTGTCTACTTGCTTGATCTAAATTTTTCTTCTTGTCTCCCATGGCATTTACGAGATGAGACCAAGTTTCATCCAACTGTTCAATCTTTACTTTTATTTCTGGTGAGTTGTAGTGGTTTGCATTTAACAAATCCTGACCTGTCTTTTTAATATCTTCAATGCGGGATTGGTTCGCTTGTATTTCTGCCTCAAAACTCTGATGCTTCTGCACCTTTGTTTGCAAATTCATGGAGTTTTTGTAACTTTCATCAAGTGCATTTTCAAGTTTTCTTGATATCCATGATTGCATTTCATCTGCATCTCTATCGAACATTTGGTAACGGTGGGAATCTTCAAGACGCTGACGGCGGTTCCGAGCTTTCTCCTTTAAGGCATTTCGTCTATTTTGGAGACTTTCCTGAATCTCATGAACCTGCACAGCCGCATGGTGGTTTGAGTCGATTATTTTTGCAGCGAATTCATCAAGTTGTTGCATCTTTTCTTCTTGTGCCAAAAGTGACCTTTCAAAGTCTTCATGTTTCCTTATGAGTGCTTCCACAGAATCGAGTGAGTCTCCCACATCTTTTGTTTCTAAGAGGGCCTCTTGCTTACCAATCCAAGATTCTCACTGTTCAGCGTCGCCGTAAAAATACTGAAGGCCTATACACTGTTCTAGCTGTTCACGTCTTTCCTCACACAACTGCATCAGGGAGGCTCTCTCTCTTTCAAGGGTGGAAAGTTTAGCAGCTATGTCTCCACTACAGGGATGACCAACACTAAGTAATGCCTGACCTTCATGCATGCATGTATCGAAACTGTCAGCTCGAGAATTTATCTCAGCGGTGTATTCCTTATGTCGCTCTACTTGGGCTTCAGCACCAGGTACATCCTTTGCCAAATCATTCGCCGATATTGACGTCTTCATGTCATTCATCCAGATACTCAAGTCTCTCCAGTCAGCCAAAAAGCGATGCATCTTGAATGACTCTTCCAGTTTACTTCTCCTATCTACAGCCTGACTTTTCAGATTATCCCATGCAGTAATTAAGGCGTCATACTTGCCTTGTATAGTGTCTAACGAATCAGGATGCTTCTGTGCAAGCGCCTTAGCATCATCTCCAAGTTGAACAATCTTTTCATCTGGAGCAGTCAAATCCCTTTCTAATGCTTCGTGCTTCCTTTGTAAGGCTTGAACTGAGGCAAGATCACGACCAAAGTCCTCAATGTATAAAGGAATGGACTTTTCATTCACCCACGATATAGCTCTATCTGTGTCTCTATAGAAGCTCTGTATCTCATAGGCTTCCAGTAGCTTTTCTTGTCGTTTTCTAGCCAGACCCTTCAGACGTTCTAGAGCTTCGCGGACCTCTCTGGACTTTTCTATGACTAGGGCATCCTCAGGAAATTCCTTTTTTAGAAATTCATCTGCCTTCCGATAGATGTCTTCGGCACGACTTCTTGATACTCGAGATCCTTTGTAAACTCATCAACCTTTTTTTGAAGTGTCTCAACATGTTCCAGGTCTTGACCGAAATCCTCTGATGTTACGTAAGTTTCTTTTTCACGTATCCAGAAAAGTATCTTGTCGACTTGGCGTAAAAACTGAACAAATTTAAGCGTTAGGTTAATAAGACGTGATTTTTCTCTGAAAATAGCCATAAGCCTTTCCCACAGGGCATGCAATTCATCAAGACGGTTTTTGATAATATCTGTTGCGTAGTGTCCCTGACCAATCATTACTTCTGCCGCAGAATTCAGAGCTGAGAGTGTTTCAGCATGAACTGTTACTTCGAACTAAAACTCTTGATGTTTCTGTTTTTTCAGCTGAAGATTACTGAGTTCTTTAAAATCCTCATTTGCATATGTTTGCAGTTTTTCATTGATCCAACACTCAAGTTCATCGGCATTGCTCTTAAAATATTGATATCTTTTAAGCATGTCCATAAACTTAGATATGTCTCTGGTGAACTCATCGTTAAGAGATACAGCGACTTTATGAGAAGTAGAAGGTTTGTAAGGCGATTTATTATGACAAGAACATTCGCGACTACCTTGTCGTAATCTTTCTAATTCCATTTCTTTCTCTTTTTGGACTATGCGCAATTTCGCTAGCTCCAATTCTACCATATAGTGTGATTTATTCTCGTTGCTTCCAGGGTAATCAGCTTCATTACTCTTTTCTAACTGTGGAGTTAACGACGGCATAGTTTCATAACTTTCGTCTGCCATTACTGTTCGAAACTTTGTGGGATTATTTTTGTCCTACAGATTTAGTCCTTCCTCAATACTGACGACACAGAGTCTGGGCTTAACTATAGTTAAAACAGAATGACTTGACTTTAACTTTATCTGTTTCTAAAACATAAAATAAATCATACAATTACACCCAGAAAAATGTACAAATCCACTGTCATTACAAAAAAGGACAAAAACGTACCGAACAGTATTGAGGGTACGGACAAAATGAACAGTAAATTAATTACATGTATACACAAATAGAGTGACAGACAAAAAAGAACATTCAAGGTCACGTCACGTGGTGAGAGTAACAATAAATTGACCAATAATCGCGACAAGAAGGTCACATCATATTGATTAACTGTCTATCATATGGTGTATCTATCTATCGCGATCAACAAGGGCTACTAGGCGAGATTACCTACGAACACTAATGATATACCTAACAGTAGTGGACTGGATTATGCGACAGACAACAGGCAGAGAGAAGATAGGAAAAGGCTTTTCTGGTAACAAGAGTCTTGAATTTCGTGGACGACTTATGCCCAGTGTCACACTGGCTCTCAGATTTATGTGCGTAAACCAACAAAATGGTTGAAGAAGCCAGTAGCGAAGACAGGACTTCAATTGAAAATAACGAAGACGGAGGCAATGAAGAACAACCAACCAGCAATTTCTACCAACGGAATAAACTCGCAAGAAGTAACTTTCTCCAATTATATACGAATTACCATTTCAATTACAGAGAGTGGCACGGATGACGATTCGCAAACCAGAATCGGTAAGGTGACGCAGATCTTCATAACTTTGAAATCAGTTTGGAAATCTTCCTAACCAGCATAAAGGGCAAGATTCGGATTTTCAACACAAATGTTAAGTCAGTCAGTTCTGCTGTATGCGACAGAAACAGACAACAGACTGTTAAAGACAACTGACATGGCTGCATATTGAAGATTAAATCACCGGTCAGAAGAAGTTTACAAGAAGGGGTGGAATAGAGCAGCACTCATAGCCAGCACCCATATTTATTGTGTTGATAGAAGTTGGCAAATCAGCGGGAGTCGAATGCACTATTACCTAACGAAGAAGAAATAATTTTCAGATAATTAAAGGCAGTGATGAAAAAGACAAAAAACAGATATTATCTCTACCATTTTACTGTGACTTTATCTATGTCTATGTGACGGTGGGCTCATATATACTGCCACATTTGTTTGCAAACACTCAGTATGCGTCTGATTGTTATCAATAGTAGAGAGAATAACGTCGAATGGGAAATATGATTGACTAAATGTAATTAACTAAAGTCCACAAATTGCTTTTGTCTCAAACGTTTATATTTTTTTTATCACAAACTTAAGTGATTTCGAAAAATCTAACTTGAAATAGATGGCTACATAAACACTGACTGATTATTGATGATACTTTTCAACAATAACGCAAATAAACAAAGGTCATTCTTGAGTGAAGAATGCAAACAATTTAGTGACACTCTGCCTTTTATAAGAACACTGGTTGATTAACAATAATGGATTTCAACAAAACGCAGAGGAACAATGTTCGTTCGTGAGGGTTTAATGCAAAACGTTTACTGCTTGTAAACAGCAGTACATATTTTGTGAGCGGGCGGCTCTTATTTTGTTTGTTGGCGTCCAGAGTTTCTTGTGGCTTACTTCCTCTGGCCAGCTAGCCATTTGATCTTCAATATGGAGCAAGCGAAGGTAGCTGTCGAAGGTATTCTGCAGCTGTGTGTTGGAAATGCAAACAGTTTACTGAAGTAGCCTGGTTGCAAACAGTAGTACATATTTGGTGGGCGGACGGCTCTTGGTTGCTTTGTTCGCAGAGTGAGTTTCTTGTTGCTAATTTTCTCTGGCTGGCTAGTTATTTGATCTTCAGTAGGGAGCAAGCGAAGTTGGCTGCCGATAGAAGTCTGCAGCTATGTGTTGGAAATCCTTTCCGTGATGCGATCGCCGAGTTTCTGATCCGTATAGAAGAACTATCTGACTTCACACAGGTCTAGGAAATGCGAATCACTTTCGTTATCCCGGGTCACTGCAAAAGAATTCCACATTAGTTTCAGGTTGATGATGGCGTATCGTGCCTTTCCGATTCTGGCC
Source organism: Trichobilharzia szidati (assembly GCA_944472155.2). Classification (NCBI taxonomy): domain Eukaryota; kingdom Metazoa; phylum Platyhelminthes; class Trematoda; order Strigeidida; family Schistosomatidae; genus Trichobilharzia; species Trichobilharzia szidati. The sequence continues at coordinate 25,531,654 of OX235272.1, read as the reverse complement.
TGCTTTGACATCTTCCTCAATGTAATTGGCCTGTAGTTGAAACCATGTTTCCTAGATAAGTGGAGGAGTTTACCTGTGTTAAATCTCTCCCTTTGACGGTGACTGATGTTGGTCGTTGCTGTTGTTGCTTTTGTTTGGTTGTCTTCGTCACCCCCATTTTCCCTATGTTTACCTGCAGTCCTGTCTTCACTGGCTGCTTCTTCAAGCATTTTGTTGGATTTCACCTGTAAGCCCTCGTGTTTGTATAATATTTGGCACGTGTCACCTGCGAAATCCAGATCTTCTGGATGAAGTATTTTTGTCTCTTATCCGTATAGTAGCACTGACTGACCTCACATTGGAGTTGAGGATCAGGATCCTATTTTTGATTCTGAGTGCTGTTGACCTCCACACAGACTTGAGAGTGCTGAAAGCTTGTCTTGCTTTTCCGATTCCAGCTTTGATATCCTCGTCAGTTCCGTCTTCCTGTTGTTCCTTCCATTTATGCTGATCGTTGTCTGTTGTTGTTGCTGTTGGTGGTGTTGTCCAAGAATCTTCATCACTTCCGTTTTCTCTATGCTCACCTGAAGTCCTATCTTTTCCGGATGCTTCTTCTGCAAACTTGTTGCATATCTTCCAGTTTGTAGGAAATCAGACATATATCATCGGCGAAGTCCAGATCCTCCAAGTGTTTTGTGTGAGTCCATTTCATGCCTGTTTCCTCATTGCCCGCTGTCTGTCGCATTATCCAATCTACTGCAATCAGGAAAATCATTGGTGACAGTCGGCAGCCAGCCAGCCTTGTTTTACACCTCTCCTCACTTCGAAGGATTCCGTGAGTTTCCCGTTGTGGATTACTTAGCATGCAGCATTGTCGTACAGCTGTTCGATGAGATGTATAACTGTCGGTGGCACTCCGTAGTAGGCAAGTAGTTTCCAAATCACCTCTCAATCGACGCTGTCGAAGGCCTTTTCAAAGTCGATGAAGTTGAGATAGAGAGGTGACTGTAATTCCAAGCTTTGTTCAATGATGATCCGTAATGTGGCGAACTGATCAATACATGACTTGTTTCTCCTGAATTTAGCCTGTTCTGGTCGAAGTTTTCTATCCAGGGCTTGTTTGATTCTCTCCAGGATGATGCGGCTTAGTATTTTGCTTGGGATGGACAGGAGCATGATTCCGCGCCAAATCTTGCATTGACTTAAGTCTACTTTCTTTGGTAGTTTGAATAAATATCCTTTCTTCTAATCCTCGGGTACTTTGCCTTCTTTCCACACCTTCTCCAGTAGTGGCGTCATCAAGTCCGCTGTTGTCTCTGGGTCCATTTTCAATGCTTCTGCTGGGATTCCTGCTGCTTTTCCAGCTTTTAGCATCTTGATTGCCTTCAGGACTTCTGACTTCGTCGGAGGGTTGGTGTTCACTGGTAGCTCTGTCTCCGTTTTTGATATTGTTGGGCGCGTTGTAGGTGGTGGTCGATTTAGAAGTCTTTTGAAGTGTTCAGCCCAGTGTTTTGTTTGCTCCACTTCTTCAGTGAGTGACTTGTCATTGTCATTCTTCACCGGCTTAATTTGTGTCAAACTTCTGCTCAATAGGTACCTAGTTGTCTGGTAGAGTGTTGCGAGGTCTCCTTTGCCTGCACAGCAGCTAGTTCTGCTTCACTTGCCATGGCTTCATAATACTTTCTTTTGTCTCCTCTGACACTATTCTTTACTCTTTTGTTCAGTGTCTTGTAGCTTGCATTCAAATCCTGTTTTTGTTGCTCGTCGGTGCACTGGAGAATCTTTTGCTTCACCATCCCTCTCCCTTCTATCAATCTCCAAGTGTACGTAGTGAGCCACTGATTGTCCTGTCTCTTCTTTCTGCCTAGAACTTCTATGCAGGTTTGACTCCACATTGTTTTCAAGTTGTTCAAGTGCTTTTCGACGCTGACGTTTTCGCTAGTGTTGATTTGTGTCTCGACTTTGTCCTTTACGCTTGCAGTGAAGAAGTCCTTTATGTCCTGGTCCTTCATTTTTTGAGTGTTGAACTTGGCTTGTGGTCTATCTGCAGCTCCTGTTTCTCTGAAAGCTTTCAATTTGATTTGGATTGTCCCTTGTACGAGGTAGTGTTCTGAGCCGACGTCTGCACCTCTTCTTACTGTCGTGCCCAGTAGGCTGCGCCTCCACTTCCTTGAGATTGAGATGAAGTCAATTTGGTTTTCGGTTCGTCCATCTGGTGACACCAATGTAGCCTTGTGGATATCTTTGTGTTTGTATACGCTGCCACCATGATATTTTGTGATTTTGTTTGATTCATAGTATTGAATTGGTTAGCTGCTTTTTGTCTAACCGCTATCCAAACAACATTTTTGGCATAGTAGGACCTACAGGAACATAAGTTCCAGCCAGTGTAGCTCGTTGGGTCATTGCGATATGCAAGCGCGACCACAACGTCAAGGTAGCAGCTATCGGTCGGGAAAGATGCAGAGATATTAGACATTTGTTATCACCTCGTATGAAATTCTAATGGCAATCACATATCATGTTACCTATCAGTCGCAGAATAATAGAATAGAAATATTCAACTGTGGAGTTTCCCAAAGTAATTTTACCACTGTGTCTGGCATTCCCAAAACACATTTCGAAGTGTCGTTTACATTTACCTTACTGAAGAAGCATGGTGTATTACTGAAAAAATATTTTGTCTATCACTTAAGAAGACCAATTTTTGCTTAATGACAACAAACTCTGATTAAGAAGAGATACAATTGTCCATTGGTGTGATGAAATGGTCATCAGTATGAAGGTGTAAATGCATCTCTGAATGTTGCTGCAGCTCCTTTGTAATAATTGTAATGGAAATGTTATTTTCACCCTAGAAAATTTACAAGATTAATTGTTAGGAATGATGTCTTATTGTGAAACATCCACTTTCTATCCATTCTGACCAGATGAACAAGAGAATCATCTTTTGAAAATGAAAATCTACGCAAAGAAAGAAATCACATTCCTTAATACTTTCATACTGGAACGACGTGCGTGAATGAACTACAGTAGGCGCGTTCTTACTAATACATATGTAGAGTTATACTTCACTTGAGTGTGATTATGATTATCAGAAGTAGCAAGGATCATGTTGACTGAAAAATATGTTATTTTGCACCCCGTTGTAATTCTCTTAAACACTTACACACGTTGCACAAATATCGTAAACATTATCATGGAGAACATTGGAATAATGTTCAAATTAAAAATTGGTTTGTTTACATTGATGTTTTGCAGCAGGCACGTACATGAATAAAGATCATTTTGGAGTATCACATTCAGTGTTATCAGAGTGTTTATTGACGTGGTCTGCCAACAATTATATAAATGTCACATGTGTGAATACTTGAGCAGTATATTGGAATCGGAGACTGTGAGTTTATCACCTTGTCTCTTACGTAAACCGACGTAATTGACTGATGTGCACGAATACCATAGGTTTTGATATTCTGAATGAAAATTTATTTCACATTATGGTATGGCATGGTCATTTGTAATATTCGGATGATAATCATTATTCTCTGAAATTCCAAGTGGAACATAAGCCTTTAAACGCACAATTCCATGTCATCTTGTTTTCTCCAGTTTATTTTAGTTGGCTCCACGGTTTCCCATTGGCTTATATATCCTACTCTTATATATATCCTACTCTTTGTGGTGTGCAATGATGAATAATTATGTCAATCATTTTCAGATTTACAAAGGAGCCAGGAATTATTAGCTAATGATGTTGTTCACAGCTGGCGACTTAATGGAGACTGGCGAGTGAGATAACATTTCAACTAATCCATTTCGATTTCAGTATAGTCAGTAAGGAAAGGAAAACAGAGCCATTGTTTATTCTGCTTGTGAAGATTGTACTTGGGTAAGTACGTGCATGTACATTTCCATCTACCTTTCAAAATTAAACTGCTCAATTCCAACAGATAAGATTTAATACAGTGTGAAATATTCCCTCATGATGAATTAAAGTAAATCTTAACGAAGAACATTCTTTTCAATAATTACTCTTCAGGTTCTCACAATTATGAAATATAATATTTGTTGTCGTTACAGTAATGGCCAGTTATGCGGCTGATACAATTTCTACGTAGAATAACAGATTAGTTATAGGATGTCAAAATAAATAGACGTATTTTTGTGACAAACGTGCAAGTTGGCTGAGATCGATTACAAAATATTTCGGTGAAATGGGAGACAATGGTGATGATTTATATATGTGTCCAAACCAAGTTCACTTTTAACACTTTGAAAGAAAATTGGGCACTTGGTATATGATATTCACTATAATAAAGGGTTTTGTATAATCCAATGAATGAAAAACAAAACGATATCGTTTGTAAAAACAATATCAATCCAAGTTTGTCTACGCTAGGAACAGCGTCTGGACGTGTATTTTAGATACAGAGTTCCGGTTCAGTCGATATTATTCTCACCAAGAGTGGTTCTTCCCCTTAACCCTCTTGGTTTTCTTTCTTTCTTTGCTTATTATTACAATTATTATTATTTTTATTATTATTCGTCATAATTCATGCCATTCATTCAAACATTCTCTCAATACTATCGAATTTTCCATTTATACCATCCGGACTTATTATTAGTGATATTATATCCTTTCTCAATATATGCTTCCACCTGTTGCATTTCACACATTCGTTATTTCATTATGAACCTCTCATTGCAATCTTACTATCCTCTCTTTAATACATACTACTTTGTGCTAGCCCCTCACTCACCTGACACCTTCTAATAATCTTGAACTGACTTGTCAATTTTCCTACTCCACACTCTACAAATCTATTACGACTAATCACCACCATTCTCTCCCATTTCACCGAAATATTTTGTAATCGATTTCAGACTAGCACGTTTGTCACAAAAATACGAATATTTATTTTGACACCCTATAACTAATCTGTTATTCTACGTAGAAATTGTATCAGCCGCATAACTAGCCATTACTGTAACGACAACAAATATTATATTTCATAATTGTGAGAACCTGAAGAATACATATTGCAAAGAATGTCCTTCGTTCAGATTGAGCCGTAGACAGTAAACTGATCATGGAGAGAATGGAGAAATTGCAAGTTTCAAAATGTCGGAGATGGATTCTCATCCTGACAACCTTTTTCTGCTGACTTCTACTTAACTGAATTAAAGTTATTTTATAGACAGTCAGGTGATTCATGTCATAGTGGGCTGTAATTACCATATACTTCATTGGTTCTTCTTATATTCATTGACTGAATGTGTTGTAATTTCGGTGAAATAAGTGTGACAGGAGTGTGAAAGTGCATGAATTTGTTCAATTCAACAAGATATCTTTCAATGTTATTAATTTCTCGCTAGGAAATCTTTAGTTAATCTTACTGTTTGTAGAATGGTGCATATTACACGTATTTGAGTACCGCATTGTCTATGGAATCACAAGTTCAAATGAAATTATCAAAGTTTCTCATTAGAGTAGAAATGCCTTGAATGTTTTCTTCCTTGAAGTATATTTCTAAACGAGTTTCAACAGTGACGTATGTTGAAATGTCCACGGAAGCATCCCATCACAATGATCGTGTTACTTCACCGATTGGTGAACATTGTATGAACAATGAGTTATACAAGACGTTGCTGTCTGAGCACAAACTGATCTGCTATTGATTTTGATGAATTCATTGATGCCACATTGTATTATTCATTTCAGAATCTTTGGTTTAATTATGAACATGTGCGTTCTACTTACTCTAAGATTACGACTGAAGTACAAAATTTACATCATTATGATGACATTGGCAGTAAGTTATGAACTGATGTAATTGTTTCGTGAATGATTCTCTTGTAAATGTAGACTGAAATGCAGGGTCCTTGAATAACATCGTGTGAAATCGTATTTCCATAAAGTATCTCATTGTAGATAAGCAAATGAAAATTCACAGAAAGTTGTAATTTTCATTGTTAATTTGGAGATTTCAGTTGTTGGACGCCTTCATTTAGCCAGTATACATCTCGTGTAAGGGAGGCGGAATTCAACAAATTTGACAGTAGCAATTGTAAACCATTCACTACTCAGCTTATTGCTGCGCAACTGATATTTATTAACAACATGAAAGAAGGTTCAAAGAAAGTCTTTAGGCATTATTTCCTCGACATATCAGTGTATGGTAGACGTATTTCAGGGCATAACGCACTAGGCATTACTATTCCAACGTGGTTCTTTGTAATCGACTTGTCAGAATACACAGACATCACTCTGAGTGGTTATCGTTGAAGAAATTATCAGGCGAAATGAAGAGACTGGCTGCAGTTATACTGGATCATCTTAAGTGTATGAAGGTGAAATCGATTTAGAGGAAAACGACTGGTGTATAACACCTCTCAGATCACAAATAATCCCAAACTTTCTGCGAGTGGCCGCAACATTAAGTTGTCCTCTCAAACGAAACGCACTGTAGACATTTAGCCATACACGTGGATATTTGTTTACGAAAACATGAAGACAACACGTGACGATACAGACAGCGTTACGATTTTGACACCAAATCGACAGATAGCCATGACCGGAAATTCATGTACGTTGCAGATCACATCGCTGCTTACTGCTCTGAAGTTTGATAACACTCTGATCTCTTCAGTGAATACAACATCAATGATGACTAGTCTATCACATTTCCCAAAAAATATGCGCTGACTTCAGAAATGCTTTGAGTAATGAAATGTCATAATGTGAATGACCACTATAGATGTAACATGAACACACAAAGCAAAAGTGTCGAATATTTCTGAATAACAAGTAACCATCTAGCTAGTTTTTATATAAACCACTGACGTTTTTGATTTTGTTGTCTAGATCCTTTCATGGACTGTCGTTGATTGTATATTGTGTTATCAAACTGGCTTAATAAACAGCTTGATTTCTTTCGTTATAACGGCTGTCATGGCTTCAGTGGCACTACTTCTCGGATTCAAATCAAAACATTTTACACCGAGGGGATATGGTGTGTTCTTTGGAATGCTTGCGGTATTCTGTATCGTAGGATGCATCTTCTGCATTATATCTGAATACTACCATGTGAGTGTTTAATGTGAACTGCGAATTTTACCCCACATTTTCCTAGTGTATATACGCATGTATGAAAATATATCTGGAAAGTTTGCAATTGGTTAAGTATTGTGTTGTTACTATTTGCGTAATGCATATTGACGAGTTCACGCCAATTGCATATTTAGTGAATAGAGAATCCTCTAGCGACCCCTTGCATTTTGAAAATAGACTGAATGCTTGTGATTATTCCATATCATAAACAACAATCTATGATATTTAACTTGATAGAAATAAAACCCTCTCTGGGTTCACTTTGCAAACTAAAGTATACTTCTTACGTTCAACTGAATATATTATAGTCTGTGATTAGAATAAGGGAAGTTGTGTTCCCCTTTCGGTGGAATACTTGACGAACGATCTCTGTTATCTACTAAATCCAAACTATCTAACTGTTTGTTGGAATTAGGCATTTCTTCGAATCTCAGTTTAGAAGGATAATTTCAGTTACAAATCGAAACAGTTCCCTTATGCCATTTGTATCTAACCAAGGATTCATAAATTTTCACACTCATTCTTATTTTGTTTGCTTTCCAGTTTGGGTTTCCATACAATCTACTGGGTGCCTTATTACTTGGTTGTGGAGTAATGCTCGTGAGTTCCAAACATACTGCCTGAGGATCTTGTATTGACACTTTTCATTGTGTAATCTATGTGATTATCCTCATTGATAGTTCTCATCATTGTCAGTTGACCATATTTACTCAGCTGATCTCCACATTTGTAGCTGGATTGTCCTTTGTGCTAATTATAGATAGATATAAGTAGTGCGCTGATGTATGTCTTCAAAGGGACATAGAAAATTTGTGCCTGTGTCATTAGGAAGGTCAGTGAAGATGAAACGCAACATGACTGTGGAGATTCTGGAAGAAATAAAGTGAGATCAAAGAGCAATGATGGAGAAAAACATGTTGCAGAATGGATGGTAATACTTTCAACTTGTGAAACCAGTGTAGTCTTCATGATTTTCGTGATGTCTGTTTATTCCTGAATACTTGTTCTCAGCAGGATACTTCTCAGTTGGTGTAACTGTTGATGAGGCATATCAGGTGATGTTTAATTTCGATATTTCATTATCATGAGAAACCGTCCACTAATGAAATCCACTGAGCTTGTATGGGCATTATCATTCAAAGATGCATTGAGATTGCATTTAATAAAACAGACTAAATGTTTCTTCCTCATATTCACTCCGAATATTTGCAATTTTTGTTATGATATTCGCAGACAATATACTTCATAACAGTGTGGTTAAAGTATTCCAAAGAAGAAATAGTAGGACGGAAGATATTTATAACCTACATTGAATTGTTCAATTTTCTGGGACTATTCATGGTATTCGCCAGTTTATTTGATTACACCAAGGAAGCAAGAATACAGGTAGCTGATATTGTGTCATTTTCTACCTTTGATGATACCTGAATAAATAAACAAGTAGTTGTATACGCTGACTTCTGTTGTAATGTCAAGAATTCTCAATATCATTAATTTCATTTCAATGCTTTAGAAAGCGATTTCAAAAATGATCTTCACGTGTTTGAGTGTGTAACTATAACTGTTATCATGATAGACAATGTGACGACGTTATTATATTTGTTCAATCTTGTGAAAAAGTTATTCTCTCTTTACATTCCTGGCGACCGAGTCCTCAATCATAGTAAATATCTATCTGTATTATTTGTTAGGAATAGTTTTCGTGCACACTTATTACACCCCATGAGTGAATTTAATCGTGTCAGTTGGTTTGAACAAAATCGTATGCTGTAGACAATTTCACCACCTTGTGAAATCATAATCACATATCATCCATATTAACGCCATTTTGGTATGCAAGTACATCTGCACTTCCTCGGTATTGTTAATAGTTTTTAGTTTGTCCAGGTGTCCGCATCAGTTGAACACATCCGTTCCTTGGATTAAAACAAATTCCTCGCACACGCTGTCGTAAAACCACGACGGGAGAATTGTACACTGTGAGGTTATTTCGTATTCTGACAATAAGTAACACATTTCAGTTGTTCACATTCCTCCACCTCTGAAATGACACTCATGAGTTATTGTGAATATGGCGAAATTGGAATGATAGTACTCTGTTCGGGGAAAATCTGTAATGAGAAATGGGCCTCCTCCACTGGTTTTGGTTTAGGTATGAAGTAATTTCCTACTTATATCATAGTCTAGTAACTAATGAACACGCTGAATATCGTTGACCATAGCTCTTACTTGGCTTCTCTGAGGCATTCAGCTTTAATACTTTATCCAATATTGTATCACAAACAGTCGACACTTCGAGATGATAGAAGAATGCTCATGTGAGGAATGTACACCGGCATAAGGCAGTGAGATTACATCATACAAATGGATTAAATACAACAGTGTTGCACAAATATGAGACTACAAATGCATTTGTGAACAGTCTTGATATGTTGTTTTCCGTCTACAAATGACGTCACAAGAGATCTTTCTGTGTATGTGCGTTCATGTTTTCATCTATAGTTACATGTATACGAGCAGGACTTGGGCACTGTGGTGGGGTATAACTCCATAATATTAACTGATATTGTTGCCTATTGCATAATACTGTATAACACTGTGAGACTTTATCAAAATAAATTTTCTACATAATAGAGAGGTACATGAAATTGATGACGTTATCAGACTGGTTGGACTTTACCAAAAGGTATTGTAATAGGACAAATCACGCAACGTCTTGTTCCACAACGCGTATTATCTATCTTTATATGAATCAGTATCAATTTCACTGAGTATTTTCCGTGTTTCATAAGCATATTTAAGTGTAATTATTGAAGTGAATATGAACACATGGTGTGGAGTTTTCAACATGTCGTGTGAATGTATCTAATTGTTGAGATGGTAGCTATATGGATTTTGATTTTATTGAGCCTAAAATCAAAAACAGAAAATCAGTTAAGATGGTTGCAGGCAATCGGCCACATTGCAAACCTGACTGATAGAATTCAGTCTGCACCAGAGAATGCACTAGACACATCACACTAGTTAGTGCCTAGTTTCCAACCAAAGAAAATTAGTTTATTCAACTGGTTGCCCAAAACATCGATTGCAATTTTGAATCTTAGTGGAACAAAATTATCACTATGGATGAATGCGTATTCAGTATAGAAAAAATACCCATATAGACATTTAGAAAGCAAAGGGATAGAGCGAAGAAATATTTTCTGACTACTTCATCTTTAATTACATGTTATCATTCTCGAAATCATTTTATTTTCTTCATTAATCTGTTGCGTTATCAACTTGAGAACACGCTCATTTCTTGATTACTCTCCATTTATTCCAAAATTGTGCATTACACAATCAATGTGTTACAATCATTTATACCTTTTAATTGTATGTATTAACTTTCTTCGTTAATTATCACCCCATTGACATATTGATACTGACTAATTATTGTTAACAAACATATCAGTGCCACTTGATTGATAGATTGTTGCGTACTGTAATAAAAATGCTATACATGTATATTAGAGTAGAGCCAGAGATGAGGATCTAATTGAAAAGTGAATATTTCTTCGCTCAATCGTTTCGCTTTCTAAATGTCTAAATGAGGATTTTTTCTATATTGAAATCTTCGGAACAACAGTTTGCGTGAAAGGTGTTCAGTGAATATCTGAAATACAGCGCAAGTCTCAGTGAAGCGAGAATTTCTTTGCACTTCATTCTCGAGTGCATTGAGAGAATGAGTATTCATCAAACTCAGGAAGCTACACTGTTGAGAGGATTTGAATGTTTTGATGTTGAATACCTGAGGATGTGTTGTAAGATGCGATGGCACTCATTGGCCAATTTATACTTGCTGGACATTTTGAGCAATATTCAGTATATGTTGATATGAACTCCAGCCTCTCCCTTCTAGTTTATGACTATTCGTGATTTTCAGAGATAAATTGTGTCATGACTTAGTTGCAAGATTGATTTGTCTGGGTGATTCTATTCGTTCTGAATTCTGTAAGGAATAATTGGATAACCCTGAGGCTGACAGTAGCTGAGTGTAAAAAGAAGTATTCTTCGAAATCTTTCGTCATACGAATTCTTCCAAAGGTCTAAAACCAGTTTTCTGCCTCCTGATAGACAAATGAATAACCGAAGCTGTCCAACGTCTTAAGGACTTGGAAATATTCCATGTGTGCAGTACCTGCATGTGATAACCTCCAACAACATTTACCTAGCGATTATCTACCTTACTATCCAATATTATCTTATTGTATCGCAGATACACCTTACCGAGGAGGCAATTCAAAGATAATTTGCACTCCCTGACTGACATTCATAACTGATAATTCAAATTATCATTTTGTGTCTGCTTGATCGATGGAAGGTTATATAATGATGAAAAAGTATATTGATTGCTATGCAAGCGACTACTTATTGTTTGAGCGTATGGAGCTATGAAAAGGTTCGTTGTTTATATTCTGTTTCTGCTTTGAAGTTTCTGTAAAGATTAGACTGATTTTCAGCGGTAGGGCTATTAGAATCAAGCCGAACATTCCCTCGTCTCCCGGAGTTAGGACTGGCTAGAAAACTAGCGAATTAATAAACTAGGCGAGATTGACTACGAACACTAATTTTATGCGTAACTATGGTGGACCAGATTTTGTGACAGATAGCAGGTAAGGAAATGTTAGTCAGGTAACAAGAGTCTAGAATTTCTGAATTTCTTTGACGACTTATGACCAGTATCACACAATCTCTCAGATTTACGTGCGAAAACCAACAAAGTGGTTGGAGAAGCCAGTAGCGAAGACAGGACTTCAATTGAAAATAACGAAGACGGAGGCAATGAAGAACAACCAACCAGCAATTACTACCAACGGAATAAACTCGCAAGAAGTCACTTTCTCCACTTATATACGAATCACCGTTTCAATTACAGAGAGTGACACGGATGACGATTCGCAAACCAGAATCGGTAAGGTGGCGCAGATCTTCATCACTCTGAATTCATCTTGAAAATCTTCCTAACTCAGTTTAAAGGGCAAGATTCGGATTTTCAATACAAATGTTAAGTCAGTCACTTCTTCTATATGGGTCAGAAACAGGCAACAGACTGTTAAGGACAGCTGACATGGCTGCATATTGAAGATCAAATTACCGGTCAGAAATAATTTACAAGAAGTGATGGAATAGATCAGCACTCGTAGCCAACACCCATATTTATTGTGTTGATAGACATTGGCAAATCAGAGGGAGTTGAATGCACCATTATTCAACGAAGAAAAAAAATTTTCAGATATATAAAAGCAGTGATGAAAAAGAGAAATTTAATATTATTTATTTACTGGATGATATTTCGAACAAAATTTATAGTTCATAATCTTATCAATTGTAATCCCACTACTTTGAAACTTGAGTTTTATAGTTTTCTTTGTTTTCTCCTTTTTGTCGTCTCAAGGGGTGGTGAAATTTTCCAGATATCGGGGACAGGTGATGAATCATTCTTATTACACGTATATGCAGTTGATTCGATAAACAAAGCTTCCGTTGTTATCAATCTCTCCCTCCACCCTCTGACATTCGATTTTAAAACTGTCATCCTATCGCATCCCAATGCATGGTTGTGTGTAATTGCATGTAATACTTGAGATAGCTGAACTATTCTCTAGATTTCTTATCTTATTTGGATCAACAATCCAGAGATATTAGATAAACTAAATTGTTTTGTTTCATTGTGTGTTATATGTAATAAACAAACTAATATGGAATTACTTTCTACCACAGTGCCCAAGTTTTACACATATTTCAATATTATTTCTACCATTTTACTGTATATGTGTATATATGTATATATGATAGTGGGCTCATATATGCTGCCACATTTGTTCGCAAGCACTCAGTTTGCGTCTGATTGTTATGAATGGTGGACGGAATAACGTCAAATGAGAAATATGATTAACTAAATGTAATTAACTAAAGTCCACAAATTGTTTTTGTCTAACACATTAATACTTGTCTCACAAACTTTAGTGATTTCTTAATATTTAACTTGGTAAAGATGGCTACATAAACACTGACTGATTATTGACGATACTTTTCAACAATAACGCAAATAAACAAAGGTCATTCTTGAGTGAAGAATGCAAACAATTTACTGAAGTGGCCCTCTGCCTTTTATAAGAACACCGGTTAATCAACAATAATAGATTTCAAAAAAACGCAGAGGAACAAAGGTCGTTCGTGAGGGTTTAATGCAAATAGTTTACTGAAGTAGCCTGCTTGCAAACAGTAGTACATATTTTGTGAGCAGGCGGCTCTTAGTTGGTTTGTTCGCAGAGTGAGTTTCTTGTTGCTTGTTTTCTCTCGCCGGCTAGGAATTTGATCTTCAGTATGGAGCAAGCGAAGTAACCTGTTAATAGAATTCTGCAGCTGTCTGTTGGAAATCCTTTTCGTGATGCGATGGCCGAGTTTCTGATCCGTATAGAAGAACTATCTGACTTCACACAGGTCTAGGAAATGCGAATCTTTTTCGTTATCCCGGGTCACTGCAAAAGAATTCCACATTAGTTTCAGGTTGATGATGGCGTATCGTGCCTTTCCGATTCTGGCCTGCTTTGACATCTTCCTCAATGTAATTGGCCTGTAGTTGAAACCATGTTTCCTAGATAAGTGGAGGAGTTTACCTGTGTTAAATCTCTCCCTTTGACGGTGACTGATGTTGGTCGTTGCTGTTGTTGCTTTTGGTTGGTTGTCTTCGTCACCTCCATTTTCCCTATGTTTACCTGCAGTCCTGTCTTCACTGGCTGCTTCTTCAAGCATTTTGTTGGATTTCACCTGTAAGCCCTCGTGTTTGTATAACATTAGACACGTATCACCTGCGAAATTTAGATCTTCTGGATGAAGTCTTCTTGTCAGTCAGGCATATTCCTGTCTTCTCACTCCCTGTGCTCAATCTGACGCATAACCCAGTCCACGACAATTAAGAATATCATCGGCGATAATATACAGCCAGCTTGTCTTACTCCTGTATTCACTTTGAATGCCTCTCTGTGCTGTTCGTTGTTGTACGCGATTACTGCACCATCAGCTTCAAAGAGTTAGTTCCAATGTACTTAAACACAGGCTTCCTCAGTGATGCCACGTAATGTCTCTAACTTTGCTCTGTTATCTGTACCGAATGTATCCCTTGTAGTTTTGTCCTTCAGTTTCTGAATGTTGAATTTGAATTGTGGCCTGTCTCCATTTGTTTTCATGGATTTCAGCTTCACGTTGAAGGTTATATGCACTAGATGACGGTCTCAGCCCACGTCTGCTCCCCTACTCTACTTTGTGTCCAGCAGGCTGCATCTCCACTTCCTGCAGAAACATTCAGATGGGTTCTATCTGGTTTGTGGTGTGTCCATCAGGCGAAATCTATGTCGTTAGCCTCGTGTATATCCTTGTGTTTGTACACGCTGCCTCCGATCACCAGATCACTGAAAGCGCAGAAGTCTGAGAAGAGCTTTCTGTTCTCATTCACTTTTCCGAGCGCCAGCCTCTCGACCCATGATGAGTTCTCTTCCTATTTAATCTGCATTGACATTCATATCGCCTATGAGGATTTTGATGTCACCATTTGGGATGTTGTCCATTACTGTTCGTAATTGTCTATAAAACTGTTCATTCTTGTTTTGTTCGGTGTTGTAAATAGCACTGTGTGTATCACTGGATAATTTTATCCTTCCTTCCCTCCTTTTGAGTTGAATTTTGCTGTCATATCCTGGATGAAGTTAGTTCCCATTGCATTATGGTTCTGGCTGCCACTGGTGACATCATGATATTCACTAACGTTCTCTGTGTGTTCGTGGTTGTCGTCTGGGTGACCTGAGTAGATTGATGACTTACCAGTTGAAAATTTTGACAGTCGATATCCACTCCATCTGGTCTCGCATATTTCCAGCAGTTCCATGCTATATTCTCACCTTTATTTGGCTAACTTGGCAGCCTTCCAGTCTCGTGCATTGTACGTACATCCCACGTCCTCAATCTTATTTTTGTTTTCATGGAAAGAGGACACATAGGTTGACAGGCTTCCAGAAGTTTTGAACCAGCTCACGTCACTTCGCCTCTCGGATTCCAGAGAAGAATAATTTTGTTTTCATTATATTTTTGTGCGTTGAAGTTTCTGTAGCAGTCTGATTGATTTCATGGGGCTGGATTGCTGGCCCCAAGCCCAACCCACTTTCATTGTCTGTGCTTGAGACCGGCCAAAAACCTAGCACGCTTTTCGAAAACCATGTGAGGTCACAGTATGAAGAAACGTGTAGTAAATAACCTTCTCACAGTCTTTGAAATATGTGAATCAATGTATGATAACTAGTCATTGATGTTGATTGGAAGCATGCACAACATATGTACGTAAGTAAGTGAACACGGAAATTCCACGGCATTTGGTGTAGACATTATCGGAAACAAAACGACTGACAGGGACAGGAAGGAATAATCATAAAATGCAGCTGATAACTCAACTGCAGTAAGATTACTATGCGTGGAATCACCCATTGAAATTGGCGGATCTTGCTGACTGTTATTGTGATGACTGAAGATGAGCTGATTTCTGTCGTAAAGTCAAGAATTCTTAGTATTATTAATTTCATTTCAATGCTTCAGAAAGTGATTTCAGATATGATCTTTACATGTTTGAGTTTGTAATCTCCGTTCCCAAGCAATCCAGAAAAGTACGTATTCAATCTTTTAGTCATCACACAGTCTACTACTCAACTAGAGGCACTATCTCTAGGTCCAAAATTCTGCGTAAAACCACCAAGTATTGACAAGCTACAATGCCAGGTTCAGTTCGAAAATCTAATAAACCAAACTCACGATCTCACACCTACATCAGACGAAAACCTACAACAACTCAAAGCATCAATCCTCGACTGTCGTCACAAGTTTATAAATACCAAACCCAACGGAAGGTCCATTTTGACGAAGAGGCACTATAAGGAGCTGAAAGAACTTATGAAAAACGAAGAGATTATGATATTACGTCCTGATAACGGCGGAGGAATCGCAATCATGAATCGCAAGGACTATATCAGTAAAATGCTGACTATACTATCCGATGAATGTGAATTCACAAAACCGAACAACGAGAAAAACATGACTGAACAGACCAAACAAAAGCTAACGGACACCCTCCGTAAGCTCAAGTCTGAATCTTACATCAGCAACGAAACTTTCGAATCCCTTAGACCATCTGGCCCAAATATACCACGACTTTACGGACTCCCGAATGTACACAAGAAGGGTATCCCTCTTCGACCGATCCTTGACATGACCGATTCACCGGCACAGTGGTTAGGACTCTCGCCGACCATGCACATGGTCCGGAGTTCGATCCCCTGCCGGCGCACACCCGATATCTATGGTTGGCCTGTAAATTTGGGCTACCGATATCCAGCTGAAAATTCCATACTTGTACTGAAAATACGGTGTGGAATCAAGCTGTAATTATCACCGCACAGCTCAATGGTTAGCAGATCTACTTGAACCAATCAGAAGACAAGTTTCCTGTCACACAGTTCGAGATTCATCCGACTTTATCGACTCAATCGACTACATCAACGTATCCAACAAGATCATGATTTCATTAGATGTCACATCACTATTCACAAACATTCCACTGACTGAAACAATATGCTATATATGCGAACTTATTCACTCCAAAGGAATAAACATCTGTATATCCACTGAGCATCTTAAAGAACTCCTACTGAGGTGTACCCTGAATGTTCACTTCTCTTTTAATAACGAAATATGTCGCCAAAAGGGTGCTATAGCTATGGGCTCACCACTAGGCCCATTGCTTGCAGATTTCTTCATGGCAAAACTCGAAAACACATGCCTGAAGAAAATGATCAATACCTTCGAAATCTATAAGAGATATGTCGACGACACTTTCATTATCGTCAACAACGAAGAAAATCTAGACGACATCTTGAAGTCGTTTAACAACTGCCACCCTGCAATTCAGTTCACGCTGGAGAAAGAGTCCAACTCCACAATATCCTTTCTTGGCGTCCAACTAACAAGACGAGAATAGGATGGAACACTGAAAAGATCTATCCGCAGAAAATCGACGTGGAACGGACAGCTTACTAACTTTCACAGTTGGGTACCCCTATACACCAAACGAAACCTGATCCGTTCACTCAGCTACAGAGTTCGCAGAATTTGCACCCCGGACACCATAGAAGATGAACTGGACAATCTCAAGAGAATCCTCGTCGAGAATTGTTATCCAGAAAGATTTATTGCAAAATCTATGAATCCTAGACCAGAAAAGCAGCCCACGCTTAGCGTCCCGAAAAAACTACTCTACATGAACCTTCAATTCAATGGAGATATATCTGCGGAAACACTAAAAAATCGACTGTCGCGCTCACTTAAGAAGACCTTCTTCGCAGCTGAACTACGACTAACCTTCTCCACAAAACCTATGATTCATGTGAACGCGAAGAATAAGCTACCGCTACTGGCCTCATCAATGTGTATTTATCAATTCACCTGCACGTGTGGAGCCAGGTATGTTGGCCGTACCCAGCGCTCGCTTTCCAAACGTATCACCGAACACTTACCAACATGGTTTTACAAAGGAGAAAATCGATGCCCCGCAGCTCCATCTTAGAACATCTGATAGAATCCGGACACCAAGCTACACCGCAAACAAACTTCAAAGTCGTCTACAGAGTAAGAAGCAGTCTTCCTAAAGGTGTACGAATCAGACTTCTTCAAACTGCAGAAACAATGGCGATTCACTTGCTAAGTCCTGAACTCTGCATACAGAAGAAGTTCGTTCAATCACTACACTTGCAATGGACGTAATCTATCTTATTAGCCGACAAGTAAATTCTACCTAATCTTTTCTTCTGTCTCTTCATTAGTATTATTTTGTCTTCTCAATTGTAATATTTTACATTTTCAACTTTCTTGTTCTCTACCCCCACCCGATTCAATTTCTACACCTCACTACCACTGTTACTGACTTGAACAAAGCTCAATTTCTAGTCATTTATGTCACGTCATCCAACTTATTTGCTCAATTTCACTTCTACTTAGTCTCTACCTGTAATTACCTCTGTTGCTGCCCTGATCTAAGTTGAAACATTTTAGTCAATTATATTACGTCATCTAGCTTACTGACTCAATCTTACTTTAGTTGCTGTCTGATTAACTTTGTTTCTATATTACATCATTCTTGTATTAACTAATCAATTATCTAAACTTGACAAACCCTATGAACACACACACAAATATAAATGCGATTGTACAGCTATGTGAATGAATTCGCCGAAAAGAAACTATTCGCTGAATGTCTACTCCAATTCATATGACTCAATGGGGATTTTCAAGCTACTATATCAGTTTCTAATCTCCCTCTGTATGACGTCTAAGGTTTCCATGCGATGTTTTTAGTGAAATGATTCAGTAGAAAATGCCAAACATCCTCATGCAGAAAAGGGAAACATCCTCTGAATATTTGGCTACTGAGATTCATCTCATGGTTTAAGTTGCCTAGCCTCACTTATATTATTACCAAAATGTCTTCAGGTTAAGAATGCATAAATTATCATGCATCTACGGGAATAACCCACCTGCAAAAACAGCCTACTAACTACTAACAACATGTAAGTAGGTTGTGGATTCACATATAAATCTCTATTCTTTCTCGATTTCATCGTCGCTAATTATTTACGTTATTAACGAAAAACCTCAGTAAAAAATTGTATCAAATACTTTTGACCTATTTTAGAATGGCAGTGTACTGATAACTCCCTTGTAAATGTTGACAGGAATTACATTCCGACTAGGCAATTGACAGCAATAATCACAAAAGTGCATTTAAAATGACCGTTATCATTTTCACTCATGTTAGGAGAGCGGACGAAACACGAGATTTTCCTAGACAAACCAGTTAATCTAAGCCTTTTACGACGGAAACGTTTCTAGATAGTCGCATAATGTGAGATGCAACCCAGAAGCAGCAGACTTGCTGGAAATTAGGAAGGTGAAGTGACGGAATATAAAATTACATCATGAGTGTGATAAAAATGACTGACCAATCTAAATGGACGAAACCTAGTGGATTTGCGATAAACTGTTTATAAAAAAGTGTATCTGAATCGTTAAAAACAAAAAGACATTTGACAATGCTAATAATAAACTCAATGAAATGAAACAAAATTAATTTGAGAACATTACTGTGGCCACGGTAGTGCGAGTGAGTGTATGAAGTGCTTTTGAATTCGTGTGTGGACAGCCTGCCGTAGATGAATACAGAGATGTTTGTAATGACAGACAAATTACATACGACTCATTTTTACAAGCACGACAGGAATCACTTTATGCATTCACTTTTGCATTGAGTGCATTAATGATTCACAGACATTCGACATTTGTAATCATTATTTGTTATCAACTCAAATGATGTTTTAATCGCAATCGCATATCTTACTATCACTCAGTTGCATCATAACAGCATAGAAATATTCAACTGTGGAGTTTCCCAAAATAATTTTACCACTGTGCCTGGCATTCCCAATACACACTGCGGACTGTCATTTACATCTTCCTTATTAAAGATGTATTATGTTTTGCTGAAATAATATTTCGGTTTACACTAAAGAGACAACTTCTTTTTTGAGTGCTTGAAACTCTGAAGACGAGAAGATAATGCTGTCTGTTAATGTGATAAAACGGACAACAGTATGAAGGTGTAAATACATCTCTGAATGATGCTGCAGCTCCTGTGTTATAATTCCAATGAAAATTTTATTTTCACCCTAGAAAAATAAAAGATTAATTGTTAGCAATGATGTTTCGTTGTGAAACATTATCATCATCATTTTGTACTGTCACTTTAGCATAGTAAAGTAACCTTGCCATTTTCTGTGCATTGAGTTTATTGAAGACTGAGAGATATTCGACATTTGTAATCATTATTTGTTATCACATGGTGTCTTAGTTAAATAGCAATCACATATGCTATTACCTATCAGTTGCGGAATAATTGCTATTATTGTTTCCTTTAATTCGTAGAAGAATATAGGGCTTCAGCCGTGCGTCTCTATTGCGTTCGGTTCTCTGCTAGAGTCTTCACCTGGCTCCAAGTCTGCCCACACGCTTTCATCTCCTCTTCACATGACCTCCTCCAAGTCACCCACCCTCGCACTGACGACCAACTCGCCGCTTCCCTTTCGGGTTCCACTCGAGCAATGGCTTGTCTAGTGATGTCCCTTGATGGTTTCCTGAGAGTATGGCCAGCCAATCCATCCCTATTTCTTTCTGCCTATCTGTTTCACAACTAGTTCCTGGTTGGTTCGCTCATTGCCAGAGATCTCTGTTGTTGGTCTTTTCTGGCCATCTGATCTTGAGTAGTATTGAGGGAAGACAACTGTTAATGAAGGTCTGTAGTTTGTTTGAGATGCTCTTTATGACGCGCAGTACACGTCTCTGATCCGTATAGTGAGTAGCACTGACTGACTTCACATTGGAGTTGAAAATCCGAATCTTATTTTTGATGCTGAGTGCTGTTGACCTCCACACACACTTGAGAGTGGTGAAAGTTTGTCTTGCTTTTCCGATTCTTGCTTTCATATCCTCGTCAGTTCGGTCTGTAGTTGAAACGATGCTTCCCAGGTCGGTTGGTGAAGGAGGTTGTTTCTTTCAGGTTTCTTCCATTTATGCTGATTGTTGTCTGTTGTTGTTGTTGTTGCTGTTGGTGGTGTTGTCCAAGAATCTTCATAACCTCTGTCTTCTCTATGTTCACCTGAAGTCCTATCTTTGATGTTTCTTCCGCCAACTTGATGCTTTCGCTTGCATATCTTCCAGTTTCTAGGAAATCAGATATATATCATCGGCGAAGTCCAGATCCTCCAAGTGTTTTGTGTGAGTCCATTTCATGCCTGTTTCCTCATTGCCCGCTGTCTGTCGCATTATCCAATCTACTGCAATCAGGAAAATCATTGGTGACAGTCGGCAGCCAGCCAGCCTTGTTTTACACCTCTCCTCACTTCGAAGGATTCCGTTAGTTTCCCGTTGTGGATTACTTAGCATGCAGCATTGTCGTACAGCTGTTCGATGAGATGTATAACTGTCGGTGGCACTCCGTAGTAGGCAAGTAGTTTCCAAATCACCTCTCAATCGACGCTGTCGAAGGCCTTTTCAAAGTCGATGAAGTTGAGATAGAGAGGTGACTGTAATTCCAAGCTTTGTTCAATGATGATTCGTTATATGGCGATTTGATCAATACATGACTTGTTTCTCCTGAATCCAGCCTGTTCCTGTCAAAGTTTTTCATTCAGGGCATGTTTGATTCTCTCAAGGATGATACGGCTTAGTATTTTGCTTGAGATAGACAGGAGCATAATTCCGCGCCAGTTCTTGCAGTGACTTAAGTCTCCTTTCTTTGGTAGTTTGAATAGGTATCCTTTCTTCCAATCCTCCGGTACTTTGACTTCTTTCCACACCTTCTCCAGTAGTGGCGTCATCAAGTCCGCTGATGTCTCTGGGTCCATTTTCAATGCTTCTGCTGGGATTCCATCTGGTCCTGTTGCTTTTCCAGCTTTTAGCATCTTGATTGCCTTCAGGATTTCTGATTTCGTCGGCGGGTTGGTGCTCGCTGGGAGTGTGGTGAGAGATGGTTGCTAGCCAAACAGGTTGACAGTAATTGAGGTCAATGTTAGTCATGTGAAAACAAGGTCAAGATGGACAGGCGGATACAGTTAATATATAGATGAACTGACACAGCCACAAGAGATGCATGGTTAACTTTTTGTGAGAAACAACCAGTCAACAGACTGTATTTTCTACTAACATTAACCTACAATAATGTACATCAAAATCTATAAATATGTGTTGATTTTCCATAATAAACGTTCTGTTGCCTGGCCCTTGTCTTCTGTTGTTACAGTAGCTCTGTCTCCGATGTTGATATTGTTGGGTTCGTTGTAGGGGGTGGTCGATTTAGAAGTCTTTTGAAGTGTTCAGCCCTGTGTTTCCATTGCTCTACTTCTTCGGTGTGTGACTTTCCTTTCTCATCCTTCACCGGCGTAATTGGTGTCAAACGTTTGCCCGATAGGTACCTAGTTGTTTGGCAGAGTGTTTCGAGGTCTCCATTGCCTGCACAGCAGCTTGTTATGCTTCACTTCCCATGGTTTCATAATGCTTTCTTTTGTCTTCTCTGCCACTCTTCTTTACTCTTTTGTTCAGTGTCTTGTAGCTTGCATTCAAATTCTGTTTTTGTTGCTCGTCGGTGCACTGGAGAATCTTTTGTTTCACCATCCCTCTCTCTTCTATCAGTCTCCAAGTGTCCGTGGCGAGCCACTGTTTGTCCTGTCTCTTCTTCCTGCCTAGAACCTACATGCAGGTTTGACTCCACACTGTTTCCAAGTTGTTCCAGTACTTTTCGACGCTGACCTCTTCGCTGGTGTTGATTTGTGTCTCAACTTTGTCCTTAACGCTTCCAGTGAAGATGTCCTTTGTGTCCTGCTCCTTCAGTCTTTGAGTGTTGAACTTGGCTTGTGGTCTGTCTGCAGATACTGTTTCTTTGAAGGCTTTTAATTTCATTTGGATTGTCCCTTGTACGAGGTAGTGGTCTGAGCCAACGTCTGCTCCTCTTCTTACTTTCGTGTCCAGTATGCTGCGTCTCCACTTCCTTGAGATTGAGATGAAGTCGATTTGGTTTTCGGTTCACCCATCTGGTGACACCCATGTAGCCTTGTATACGCAGCCACCAATCACTAGTTCAGTGAAGGCGCAGAAGTCGGCGAAGAGTTCTCCATTTTCGTTCATCTCTTCGAGAGCTTCTCCACCCATGAGTAGTTCTCTTCCTGTGTTGTCTGATCCCATTTTGGCGTTCATGTCTCCCATTAGTATTTTAATGTCACCAGCTGGAGTATTGTCCATTGTTGCCTGTAGTTGTCTGCAGAATTCTTCTTTATTTTCGAGGTCTGCGTTGTTTGTGGGTGCGTAGCATTGTATAACTGACACTTTCCTTCCTTTGGAGTTGAATCTGGCGGTCAATATCCTGGGCGAGATCGCCTCCCATTGCATCAGGGCCTTCGTTGCCGTTGGTGACATCATGATAGCCACGCCCTCGGTGTGCATGTGGTTATCTTCTGGGTGACCGGAGTAGATCACTGACTCACCCGTTGACAATTTGGTGAGTCCATTCCCGTTCCATCTGCTATCACATATCCCCAGTACTTGAATTCCGTATCTTTTCATTTCGTTTGCGATCTGGGCAGCTTTGCCAATCTCGTACATGGTGCGGACTTTCCATGTCACCACACAGACTTTTCTTTCGGCGCAAAGAGATTCATCGTGCTGAAGTTTCTGTAGCAGCTTTGTTCACAGGGTGGGGTTGCTAGCCTCACGCCTGAGAAGGGGTTGTCTATTGAAATATATTTTAGAGAGAAGCGACCTTAGGGGTTGCTCCCCTTAAAACCACGAAACAAGGAATAAAGCAATGAGAACAACACCAGCAAAGGGAAATAATTCACAACAAGAAGGGTCACAAGCGACAACAACAATAATGATATCACAGTCAATTACAGTTAACCAAAATGATACCAAAATCATAGACTCACTGATTTGAGCCATCTTGAACATGTAAATCCATCAAAATATACAATTATAGATATTAGTTAGTGTTAAGCAAGCACAGAGTGGCAAATAGATAGTTATAGTTATTATCGATCAACAATATTATATCCAAAGATTCAGTGTTTGAAAGGCAAATAATTGCAATAGTTTTTTGTAAAATTTTCGCAGGATATTTCACAAAAGTAAGAGTTTAATGTAACTATGTTAATGTAACGTAGTAATCGAAAAGCGCGTAGTATGTTAATCCATAATTTAACTAGAAAGGTGGACGCTCATCTGTAAGCAGAAACATTTCCTACATCTACCTTACTGATCAAGTATTATGTAATGCTGCAAAAATATGTCGGTTGCCACTAAAATGATCATTTATTTAGGCGCGTGAAACTCTCGATACGGAAAGATAATGCTGTCTGTTAATGTGATGAAACGGTCAATAGCATGAATGTTGCCGTAACTGTTGTATATTCATTTTGATGATGTTTTCATTTATATTCTAGAATATTTGGAGAGTAATTCTAGAGAAAAAGAATTCTCGAGAAACACTTAATTTCTGCCCTGTTTGAAAAGATGATTAACATACGTTTGGTAAATTTTTGCGTGGCAGAAACGATATAAGTTGTGATGAGTGGATTGTAGAGGACTCATTTTTACTAATACGTATGTGCAGTTACACCTGACTGATAGAACTCAGTCTGCACCAAAGAAAGGACTAGATACATCACACCAGTTACTGACTAGTGTCAAATCAAAGTACCCAATATAGGTCTACAGGAGGTCAATTGCGAGTCCAAACAGCTCAGTGGTAGCGTCTGTGACTGTTGGTAACACTGGGTGACGCGGGTTCTAATCTCCGAAGAGGCATGAGTACCTTCAGGGTTGCAGATACGCCTTGTTTACGAGTGCCAACTAGCACGAAACCTAGGTTCAAGGCTTCCTGCCGATTGTCTCTAACCATCTAATATCATCTAATATACACTCAATTTGTCTATGGTTGTTAAGAGAAGTAGCAAGTACCATGTTGACTGAAAAATATGATATTTTGTACCCCACTGTAATTCTGTCATACACTTACATACGTTTCATAAACATTCGATCATTTAAATAATGTTTAAATGAAAATTGGTTTCATAACAACGTATAATTACTAGCGAGAATATCCAGTGAAGATGGAGAAGAGCTAATGTACCACACGGTTCAGAAGTGGATTTAGCCAGTGAGCATGGTATCATGAAATGAATTCTGGATTTGTGCATCAGATGTCTGCACTCTTCTCAAGACAGTTCGACGTCCTCAGAACTGTAAACCAAGTTCATCTTCAAATCGAATGTGGCGCACTATCATATATATTAGCATGTTGTAGATTGATGTCCACTTGCAGGGGTAGAATTGTTTCAAAAGCAAGTGAGATGCATTTGCGTATGATTCTGGAATGAACAGTCAAAATGCAGCATCAATGCATTCATTGAAATCAGCTTAAAATTCAGTTTATGCTCAAACTTCTAAAACAGACAAAATTTGTTGCTATCATGCTTTTCAGTAGTCGGCGAAATGATATTATCACTATGACAGAATCCCGTGTCATGACATTTCAGCATATATCATAGCCTCAAATTGCACAGCAGTATGCTTAAATCAGAAAAATCTGTTTGCAGCAACAAATAGTTATATTCAATAGCTTAAATTTCTGATCTAGTAGCGAGTGATGCATGGTTCATTTGAATTTGTGATTTCACAAATAATACTGTACTCAAATACGTCAGATATCCGCTATGATGAAGTAAACCATTTCTAGGGAGAAATTACTACTATGTAGACGGCTACCCTATTAAAAGACAATTTCACATTATTTAAAACTCAAACCAATTTCTCCCAATTTATTATGAACTTATGTAATGAATATCAGAATAACAGATTGAATAAGTAATATTCGGAACCCATTAAAATACCAATGATCTCGTGATTTATGAAGTACTATGATCACCGCTCTTGTCACTTCAGTGGTTTCAAATTTGGACGACTCAACTGAAAATGCACCGAAGGCATTTTGAAACTAATGATCCCTCTATATTACTCAAACGAAAACTGCTCCCTCACTTCACCAGTTGAAATCGAGCATTGTGTCTTTTCAGAGGAACAGAGGGAAACACATATGCCAGTACTCACCTGCATACAATCTGGAAAATTCAGACGGGTAATGGCGCTTCCTTTCTATCAGTGAGTTATAAGTGAGTGAAGCGAAATACTAATTTACAATCCAGCTTTCGTCAGATCAGATGCTTTGAACCATATCACTAGCGAACAATTCTTTCCTGTGTTGCTGGTCTACATTACATTACACACCACAAAAGTGTCTGCACGTAGAATATTAAGCATTGTAAAACACGAAGACTTCCTCTGATAGCCACAGGAATGCTTTGAAAGAAACCTGATGCTGAGTTAAGGATTTATGCTCACTTACATGTCAAACAAGCGGAATATACTTTACGGTCTCAAAATCACTCTTCAAAAATGTAATAAAAATATTAGTGGATGTCACATGCTGTCAATTATTCACTTCTATTTTCACACTGCACTTTAGGCCGTCCAGTGAAACACTAGTGGGGAATGGCGAGTTAGGCCTTGATCCGAGGTTGATATGGAGAAGACAGTATGAGAGGGAGGTAAAAGTTTATTGACAATCATGAAGCTGAATAAAGAGGTCTTCAGAAAGCAGGATGAAATGTAAATTTGCTGTGGAAGGCCAATGTTTCACTTGGAAACTTAGGGAATAATCATGTAATAATTTTCCTCTTAATATATAAATATATAGATAAATTAATATACGTGATTAAACTACTGATTGCTATTATTAAGAAATAATACACTCAGAAACCTAATACACATGATATACTCATAAATCAGTCACCTGCATTGATTTACGCATGAGATAAGCTCATAAACTCAGAGTCATCTGCTCTAATATTCTACTGATGTTTTTCAAAATGCTGTATTTAAATATTTGTTAGCAGATCACATCAGTACACGGTCTGCTTACATTGCATGAGATACTCCATAACGACCTTCGTTTATGTACATTCTTGCTGCAAAACATTATTGTGAATAGACCAATTTTCAAATAATCATTGTTTCAATGCTCGAATGTTTATGAAACGTATGTAAGTGTATGACAGAATTACAGTGGGGTACAAAATATCATATTTTTCAGTCAGCATTGTTCTTGCTACTTCTCATAATAACCATAGACAAATTGAGTGTAACTCTTTGACTGGACACTAGCAACTATTGTGAAGTTTCTAGTCCTTTCTTTTGGTACAGACTGAATTCTATCATGCAGGTTTGCAATTTGGCCACCATTAATAATAATAATTTTTGCTTTATTCCAAAAACAGTATTAATGATACAGCAAGGAATTTTCAGCATTCAGTACAATATTGCATCTAATTTACTCAAAAACGACAACAAAAAAATAAAAGAAATATCATTACATAATAATGATAACAAAACGTTTTTATAGCAGCTATTTAGCAAATTACTGTAAGCAGTACGGAGAGAAATACGCATAAAGTATGAAATTATAGTAATAATAGTAATAACGACTAAAATAAAAATAGCAAAGTTATAATTAAACGATAGAAAGGGTGACACCATAGAATTACAGAAAGATGAACACTG